>JAKZAP010000018.1:14573444-14789407 GCA_023053575.1 Branchinecta lynchi
ACATGCTGAACACGAATATGAAAACCGTTTCTCGCCGGACAAGTAGTTCACCCGGAATCCGGCTAAAACCGGAAAGTTTGTTAAAAGTAAAAGTTTTATCTGAAGTTGATTAGATATCCGATTTAGGGGTAAGGAGACATGCTGAATCCGAAAATAAAAATGATTTTCTCGTCAAGTAGATCAGCCGGAATCTTGCCAAAACCGGAAAGTTCAAAAGATTAATCTGAAGTTGATTAGAGGATATTTGGAGTTGATTAAAGCTTCAGCGACCTAATGAGCTATTTCTCGACTCCACCCCTCCCCCTAGTAGATCTGCTTTCATCCGAAACCTTTTATGATAAAAAATCCTTTATCTCGAAGTTAGCGGTCTTCGACCATTTTTCACGGTGATCGTGAGATTGCCAGTGTTTCCAAGTTGTTACTCGAATTTCTACGTTGCCGCTACGTATGTTTCAAAGAACTTTGCCGTTGGTGCGTGGCAATATTCAAAATACCGAAGTGCTGTATCTAGTTGGCTCTGTAGACGAGAGGCGACGTAAATCAACAACAACAGTTGGCTCTGTAAGTAAGTATGTAATTTATTTATGACCAGCCATTTTGAAAAGGCGGAGTGTTTTGAGTGTGCTTCCACTTCTACTTATTTTGGCAGTAGGATACTTATTTTCAGCCTTTTCTACTTACCAAATTTTGTATTTACTTACCTAGACTACTTATTTTTTGGGTCTACTACTTATTATCTCAACATTTAATCTTTATTCAAAAGCTCTATTTTTGTCTCCAGTTCTCTCTATTATAGCTGAAAAGCAGGTTGATTTTAAAAAAAATTCTGCAGGGCATGGTTTGACATAAATCGGCTTTGTCACTATTGGCATTCAGAGTAGATGCACAAGTGAAGAAAAACACTATGATTTCACGGTTAGCCCTTGCTTTCATTTGGGATGCTTTGGAAAGGGGAAACTGGATGCTTGGGAAACTGCAACGGGTTTCATAATATTTCTCTATTAGAAGGTGCCTTTTTATCTGATTTTAGGCCTGGGATTTGAGAAACATTCGTTCAAGAACCTGTCCTGGAAATGGTTAAATATTGGCAGAAAAATGTTTGAAGCTGCTGTTAGGGTTTCACCCTCTCCGTTCTTGATAATTCTGAAAGTTCTTGGGTCTTAATGTTTGATCCACATTAAAAGCTAGGATTTGCATGGGAAGCAGTTGAGTTCGGCAGAAAAAGAAAATGCAAATATCAGAACTTCGCCTGCAGCGGTCAGTTGAATTTGGTCTTGGGTTTGGTAGTTCGGCCGCAGCAATAGGCATGTACTGTCCAAGTGTTCTTCGCAAAAGCGACGCCCTAGTAGCTGCATAATCAGCTGCCGAGCTGCTCTTTTTGATTAGTTGTACTTACAAAATCTTATTTTTGAATTTTAACATTTTAAAGTAACTTAAAACTGGTTTAAAAACTTAAAACAATCTAGCCTAATGCTCAAATTGCCATTAAATTGCCGGTGAAAATTTTGACTCTGCATCCTCCCTATCGAAAATGCAGTGCTCCTGCACTGCCCCCCAGGCAGTGCTGGAGCACTGCAATTGTACCAGGCACTCCTCAACTTCTCGAGGTACAGGAGGGGTATCCAACCTCAGACACGTCTTTCCTTCAGAATAATTTATCTGGTTTAAAAAGGAACCAATAAATATGACAAACACACTAGACTGAAGCTAACTGAATGGTTTACATATTGGATAAATAAATATTGGCTCAATCTTATTGTTACAAATATTTTTCTTTTCAAACATGATCCCTTCATTCTAACCTTACCTCGATTGACTAGAAAATGTTGAAAAAGGTAGCAAAGTCAATAGCTAGAAAATCCCTTTTCAAAACAGCTTGAAAACAAAGAAAAGGCAGAGAATTTGAATATTTGAGGACACATGACTGTTCAAAAAGTCATATTTTGTCTCTTGACTGTCAGGACAGCATGTACATTTCATTTTAACATTTTCGTGGCAAAAATCGAGGTAGTATAAAAACGAGGTCAGGTATCCCTCCTGTACAAGAAGGGTTGAGCCAGCAGGTCAACCACTAAAACATGACGAAGATGCCTCAAACTGGTATGTGCGTGATGGCTTACTGTAGTCTAGGTAACTAGGTAAAAAAAGAGACTCCAGTTCAGGCTGATTAGGTCTGACAGACAGACAACAAAACCAATTATGGTAAGGTAGGTTGCACAAAAAGCTTGAGTAACATGAGAAATTATTGATTGTTCGAGTAAATAAAAATATTTGCATCAGGTCAGGGTCCCCAGACTTGTCACAAACTATAACCTTCTTTTAGAATCACATTTGTACGACATTCTCTGACCAGAAAATCCTTGCTGACATAACCTGACAGACAGGCAACCGACTGGTTAACTCCAACTTGGGTAAAGTTTTGAGAATAGTTTTGAGAATAGCATAAATGGGAATTGTGGGATAGCAATGAAGAAGCTTAAAAACTACAATACAAAACAATATTGGAGGGTTGAGTAAAATCATTTACAACAAACTTTTTTTTCTAGCTGTTCAGGATCCCAATACAACTCTCAAACGTTGACTATGGTGATTTAGTCTGACAGACAGTAAGACCAAACCAGGACTAATAATCGACAACATACGAAAACAAAAGAAACTACTTTCAGTTTATAAGTATTTCTTCAGCCTAAGGTTTAGCTATCTAGAAATCATGTTCGACTGTCCTTGAAATTCAGTCAGGCTGTTTCTTTATGTGCTATGAAGCTAAGACTATAGTGTAGCGCATTGAAATACTTCTACGCTGCTTGAAATGCTCTAATTTTTTACAGGTGCAAATTCAGAAAACGTGACGTCTGGCCAATAGATGCACATAATTCCAATGGTATCTACCAAGTAAAGCCCAGGATTCTGACCTGTAGTACACCTGTGCATCACAGCATTGTGTCTAGATGTGTAGACTCACAGCTACAGCCATGTTTGCTAAACCCCGCTGACTGGTTCCACAGAGAGCTTTAGTAAATAGGTGAGTGTTTATCCTGGAAATACATTTTTCACCAACTAATTCTAGGTGATAGGTTTACTGAGACCACGAAAGTACCATTAACACTGAAAAACTGCAGATACTCTCCATTTCTTCGGATTTTTACTTGCAACTGTCTAGCCCCTCTGCTCACCACCTAGATGCGGTTCGGTGACGCCGGGATACAGAGATAATGAACCATCACTGAATAATTACCAGTTTATATATCATACTGCGATGATTTCATCCTATTTTCAGTGTGTCATTTTATCTTTTTTCAAGTTCAAATTGGTTGCTATTTAGCACAAGGATGTTTCATGCCCCTAATCTTGGCTGGTATGGATGATTACCTACAATTGAAAGGGTAGAAACCAGATTTCAATGAAGAGTTGAAGGATAGATTAAGACTAGGTTTATCCAGGTTTGACACAGACTTTACAGTGATTTACATGCTGCTCTGAGGCTTTTGGCTGCAAGTATCGTGAATTTGAACAAAACCAAAGGTTTCGACTGGATCCCAAAATTTCATATTTGATCCAGACAACTGGATCTTCTAGATATCTGGTCTTCGCCAGACTCCTTGTAAATTTGTACTATTGAATGTTTACTTGTTGCTGAGATTCTTACACTGATAAATATACACCATGGTAACTGATGCCACTGTAACTGATATCATTGTAGCTGGTACCGTGATGACTGATACCTTGGTAACTGACACGATTGTAACTGATACATTGGTAACTCATACCAGTGTAACTGATATCATGGTTGCCGAATTGCACTTTTACTCTGCGACAGACTGCCTATCTGCCTAGTGCCTACCGACATGTAAACCCAGAGCGCTAGGTGTAAGATATGACGTCATCGACGCAGAGCTTTCGCTTTTATGGATAAAGGGCAGGGTAGAGACTCGAAAATCGGTCAACAAATTTTTATTAAACTGTTACCAGATCCTTGCCGGATGCATTCTGACTTTTCGAACCAGCAAATGCCGTTTGGCAGATTAGTAGAATGATCGCATGCACATTTTTGTTTATCATTAGTATGATCAAAAGTTGCAACAGTATATCTCCTCAATATGTATCGCTTAGTTTAAAACTTCATGCTAAATTCCCAGATTCAGCGCGAACTACATATCCGGCGTGAAAATAATTTTCATATTCAGAAATCAGCATGTGCTCCTACCCCTGAATCAAACATCTAATCAACTTCAGATACAACTCTTACTTTTCCCAAAATATCCGCTTTTTGCCTGATTCCAAGTAAACTCCTTGTCCAGCGAAACTATTTTCATATTTGGATTCAGCATGTCTCCTCACCTCTGAATCAACTAGCTTGAAAAATATTTTTTGTCCTCCCTTAATTTGAAACCCCTGCCCCATCCATAAATATAGCACTACAGAGCCCACCTTCGAACTATACTTTGACCCAAAGAGTCATCGTGTAAAATTTTAACAAAATATCTCAACCCTTTCCAGAGTTATCATGCTAACAGACGGACAATTTTTGCGATGCCATAGGCATCCCTCACTTACGTTTCGGGATCCCAAACTCAGTTCGTCTGTATAGTTGCAAACTTGAGCCACCCTGAAGAGCCCCTTTAACCAAATGGTGATGGTGTTGACAAGCATGATACAAACGCTCTGAGGACAAGAAAACGAACAGGCATACACAACTTTCTGTCTGTGGAATTGTGACTTAGATAGACACGTCATATGTTTTTTTTTCTTTCTAGGCAAAAGCTACATTGGCATCACGAGTTTTTCCAGCTTCAGCACTCCCAGGGAAAAGGAATAGTTTTGACATTTTGTATTGATTAAAAGGTCAAAAATTTTCGAATGATTGTGAATTACACAAGTTTATTTTTATATAGCCTACTCTGAAAAAAACTTTGTCTGTGATAATCGAAGTTAGTGTGTAGAGCTCATTGTTTCATCTACACCATAGAAGCAACATACAACAAGACCAAAGGTTTCGATGGGATCCCAAAAATTCAATATTTGATCCAGACAATTGGGTCTTCTCTTCGCCAGACTCCTTGAACATTTTTACTATTAAAAGTCAGAAACATGTTAAGGCCAAAAAGCTGATCATCTGAGAAAACCAAGTTCAGATATGGATTCAGCATGTTTGTGTTTACCCCTGTAAGTCATATCTGTTTTGACAAAAACTTCCTGCCTTACTTCTGCCAATTTCCCGGTTTTGGCCGAATTCCGGAACCGCCTGTCCGGCAAAAAAAAAAAGCTAAAAAACGAAAATCTTCTTTCCCCTATATCGAACACCTAATCAACTTCAAATTAAAATTTAACTTATAAAAAGTTTTCCGGTTCCAGCCGGATTCCGGGCGAACTATATGTCCAATAAAAAACGATTGTCATACACGGATTCAGCATCTCTTCTTACCCCTAAATCGGATGTCTCATCAACTACAGATATTTGTAACAATTTTCCGGTTTTGGCCGGATTTCGGACCAAATACTTGCCCGGCGAGAAAATGGTTTTCACCATCGTGTTCAGCATGTCTTCCTACTCCTAAACCCAACATCTAATCAACTAATCATACTGTGTAGAGCTCATTGTTTCATCTACACCATAGAAGCAACATACAACAAGACCAAAGGTTTCGATGGGATCCCAAAAATTCAATATTTGATCCAGACAATTAGGTCTTCTCTTCGCCAGACTCCTTGAACATTTTTACTATTAAAAGTCAGAAACAGGTTAAGGCCAAAAAGCTGATCATCTGAGAAAACCAAGTTCAGATATGGATTCAGCATGTTTGTGTTTACCCCTGTAAGTCATATCTGTTTTGACAAAAACTTCCTGCCTTACTTCTGCCAATTTCCCGGTTTCGGCCGAATTCCGGAACCGCCTGTCCGGCAACAAAAAAAAAAGCTAAAAAACGAACTCAGCTTATCTTCTTTCCCCTATATCGAACATCTAATCAACTTCAAATTAAAATTTAACTTATAACAAATTTTCCGGTTCCAGCCGGATTCCGGGCGAACTGTATGTCCGGGTAAAAAATGATTGTCATACACGGATTAAGCATCTCTTCTTACCCCTAAATCGGATATCTAATCAACTACAAATACTTTTAACAATTTTCCGGTTTTGGCCGGATTCCGAGCGAACTAATTGCCCGTCGAGAAAATGGTTTTCACTATCGTGTTCAGCACCCCTAAACCGAACATCTAATCAACTTCAAATAAAACGTTTACTTTTAACAGACTTTCCGGTTTGTGCCGGATTCCGGGCGAAATACTCGTCCGGCGAGAAAACGGTTTTCACCATCATGTTCAGCATGTCTTCTTACCTCATAATCGACTGTCTCATTAGCTGTTTAAAAATATTTTGCTTGCCCTTTAATTTAAACCCGCTCCCCCACCCCTAAATATAGGGCTACAAAGCCTATCAACAAACTCGACCTTACCCTTGACCCAACGAACCCCTACACCAAGTTTCATCAAAATATCTCATTCCCTTCGAGAGGTATCGTGCTTACAGACAGACGGACGAACAACTTTGGTAATGTCCTAGGTATCCCTCCACTTACGTTCTGGGATCCCAAAAAAATCAGATTGAGACTTTGAAAATATGGATGGTATGGACCCTCAACTTTAGAACAACCCCTGGAGCAATTAGCTGCCTTGGGCACTTCGAACAGTGTTACGCCCATTCATGCTGCGATACACTTCATCTAGTATTACCAGGGGCGTCAGGACTGGGTCAAAACTGTCATTTTTTGTTGTTGAAAACGGTCGTTTTTCTGCAGAAACAGTCGGTAAAATTTACCAGCCAGTCGGTAAATGCCTCGACCCCCCCCCCCAAACATTTTGGCTAGTAATGCCTCTGAGTATTACAATGAAGTAAACGATCAAAAACGAAATGTAGGAGCTAAGTCCATGCTGGCCAAGATTTGCTGTGGATTATAGTGGTTTTGTCCCAACAGTGATATTTTTTATGATCGAACTAGCCCCCGGACATTTCAACAGATGTCCCGCATCTGGTTTCAACATATGGAAAGGGCCTGCACTACTGATAGAATAGAAAGATATAGCCTATATTTTAGTGATGCACTTAAAACTGCATACGGTATGGTAAAAGGTAAATTACAGTAAACCAAGCAATTTCTCTGCTGCACTCCAGCCCTCTTCTTCTACTTCTGTTACATCTGAAGAAATATTCAAGTTCTGGGAGCTGTTCAAGCACTTCTACTTCTGTTACATCTGGAGGAATATTCAAGTTCTGGGAGCTGTCCAAGCACATACTAAGTATAGAAATTGCATTTGTTTTTATTTTTTTAGTTTTGAATCTGAGTTCGGGGTTCTTTTCTAAGATAGGATCCCAAAGCTCCAGAAACTGAACAGGTGTGCTGCCACAAATCTATGATTTTAGGATATGCTTTCTCTTAAATTAGGATACGCCCCAAGGTATGAGCACTGGTGCTCAAGGTTGGGGCACAATGACTTAGAAAAAGAGCATGCCAAATGAATGATATACCCAGTATATGATATGGGACATACAAAATCAAGTTTTTTTGCAGACTGGTAGGTTATTGTGCCCTTGCTCCGCCATACCAGTGCTCATATCATGGCGCATCATCCCCAAAAACTGTAGATATGCTTCTTAAAACTCTAACTGTAGAATTTATTGACAATTTGACTGAAATCCACAGAACAATCATTCAAAATTAATTTTAGTCAATAGTGCTAGCCAGCACAAGTTAAAGGAGTAGGCAGAGGCTATTTGAAGCTGATGGTATACCCCAATTTGCCTATGATCATGCATCTGTGGCAGATAGAGCACCCCAGTGCTGACATATACCCAATGAAAAATTTACACACTGCAAAGTTACATGATAGCTTTATGAAAAAGTTGAATGTATTTATATGTAATAGTAAATAATGCTATGATTTCAGACTGGGCCAATCTTAAGCAGTAGTATCTAGCATCCTGTCTTACTATAGTAGCATCCAGTCTTGCTAGTTGTAGCATAGAGTAGAATGCAGTGACAACTGACAAGGTAGCCTTGACATAGAAATATGTAGTAGCATCAGTTTGTACTGCATGCTTCTTTTCTGTACAACTTCGTACTACTATTTTGGATAAATTTTTCATCGGGAAGCTTGATATCTTCAAAGTTAGCTCATTAATAGCATACCTTGTTGAGGTTGTTGACTTGGGAGCTTTGGATGGGAAATATGGCGCTACAGGTGAAAGATTACACAGGTTTGATGACACATTACCGCCAATTTTTACCGCGATTAAGCAAAAGGTTGTTCACAACAGCAATGTCACCAAGCAGGTCCTTCATTGCAGCTTTCTCATCAGTGACACCCAAGCAGCTTGATACTACTGCACTCAAGACAAATGTAACCTGAGTGCCTCGGGCAACTAATTTTTTTTCAACTTGCATTTTTCGGCAAACTTCAACTTCCTCCCACCCAAATTTTAGATTTTAGTGTGACCAAAACAGTCTACCACAAATCCCTGATTTTGGGAAAGCCTATGCCAAACGCTGGGTATGTCCAGCGTTTGGTATACCCTATGCCTAACGCTGGATACACTATGCCAAATGCTGGATACTGTGACCCAATAAAATATTGATGATTTGAGTGAAGCTCAGAAATCAACCAATCAGAACTCATCTGTAGTGAGGTAGGTCAGGGTTAGGGTGCCAACACCTATCCAACGTTTGGCATAGGGTATCCAGCGTTAGGCATAGGCTATGCCGAACATTAGATATACCCAGCGTTTGGCATAGGGTACCCAAAAATCAGGGATTTGTGGTTGACTGGGCTAAAATGCTGAACCTAAGGCCCAACATAAGTGATGCACCTTTCCACCAATCAAAACTACTAGTAAGGCCCCTCGGAGAAATTTTTTGCAGTTTGTAGTGCCCTTGTAAGTGCCGTTTTTAGATCCCACAAAATCATGCCGCCTTATGAAATAGCTTACAACTACCAACCCAACAGGAAGGTCTCACAATGAGATTACTGTGGTATTGTGAGATCAAGAACAGAATATTAAACTGAAAAAAAACAAACATCAGATCTCAAGTGAAATCATGAGAAGTAGAAACAATGAACCCAGTAAGATTCCATACCTTGCTAGAGTTATTTCCATGATGTGATAGACACTTCAGGCTGCAGTGGCCAATAGCCTCTTTGAGACGAAAATTAACCCATCATAATGCAGTTGCAAAACACCAGAGGAATCAAAAACAACTCTGACATAATACAGCCACTCAATAAAGGGTGTAATTGGTGTAAAACTGAAGAAAGATGTAACCTCTGCTGCAACAATCACAAATAATTGCACTTTCTTGAAGATTCGGAATTCATCTCTCAGAACACATGCACCAAAGCAATTTCGAATATTTTGTGGTTTGTCGCACTCATGAAATGTCCATGGTACGCTGAGGTAGTGAGGTTCTGCAAGAACTCGGAAACGATAAAATCGGAAGCGATGGCGCGTACTATTTGGAAACTCTTTATTCTTGAAGTATTTACATGAATTAAATCGTAAATACTGTCCTCTGTGCTTTAAGGATAGTGAAACAAGCTGAATTCGAATATGAAAATTATTTTGTCGCCGGACAAGTAGATCACCCGGAATCCCATACCCGGAAAATCTGTTAAAAGTAAAGTTTTATATGAATTTCATTAGATGTTCGATTTGCGGGTAAGAAGACATGCTGAATTCATGTATGACAATCATTTTACACCTGGACACATTTCACCACGAATCCTGCTGTAATCGGAAAATTTATTAAAAGTTGAAGTTTTATCTGAAGTTGATTAGAGGTTCGACATGGGGGTGTGGAGATACGCTGAATCTGTTTTTGAACTTCAATTTTTTTGCAAGACAAGTAGTTTGCCCGGAATCCGGCTGAAACCGGAAATTGGCAGAAGTAAGGCAGGAACTTCCGTCAAAGTAGACATGACGCACGCTATAGGGGTACACTCACATGCTGAATCCATTTCTGAACTTGGTCTTCTCCGATGATTACCACTGAACCTCTACAAGGCCCGATTGTCTGTAAATATTAAACTTCTTGGGATCCCATCGAAACCTTTGGTCTTGTTGTTAATGGAAGCTATAATAATAATAACTCATTTTTTTCCTTAATAGCATTTACAACTGCTACCTGCGGATCGTCAACATAACAAATTACGAATCACGACTGATTGATATTCTGACAGTTAAAATTACGAACAAAATAAGGCACAAACGAAGATAAATACCTTTCGGTTGAGTTTATGGGGGAATGAAGAAGCCGTGGCTTGTCAATGTTAGCTAGTATTCCCCTTGTGTTCGGTCTGCTCTGGTCTGGAGTCTCGAAGTCTGGGAAAATAGTCAGGTGGTGGTCAAAAGTTAAACATTTAAGAGTTGTTTGTTCGAAAAATGAAGTCTATAGTGACAGAAATGTATGTCATAATGTCTTGAGTGCCAAGTGTCAAACCAATAATCTGTGAACAATTATAAATGGTTATCCGACTTGAGAGTTTCAGAATTCAACCCTGCGAATACAGCTTTCTTTCATTTTTATTTTCTGTCTCGCTCACAATGTGTTAGTATGTACAAGACGAATGTGTGATGCCTGAAATCTAGTCTTGTCTTTATGGTAGCCCACATTGCGATTGGGATTAAGACGTTCATGTTTTGATACGGACTTTTCGGACTGAATGCCCTCCAAACGTACATCAACATACGCGAATCAGAAACCCTTTCAAATGCTACAGAAACTTTCTGGTACTTGGCCCGCCTGATTGTCTAACAGCCCTGCTAGATTCGATAACGAAGTTCCACTTTCCGAACAAAAAAATTGTTAAGCCGGTCTCTGCAGACGACAATCGATCCTGCGTCCTGGACTTTGCTGCGAAAACGGTAGGCAAGAAATTCCAGACTTTTGACAACAAGAGCTAGAACCTCGTATGGCACTTGTAAGGCTGGGGAAGAGGATGAAAGTAGGAATTCGTTGTGATCGTTTGTAAGTCACGTGTACCGTTCGTAAAAAATATTTTATTTTTGCATTTGGCTGTGAGGATGCGCACTTTAAGGGCGCTAGAAATTCATCTGTAATGAAAACTCTTGAAGCAAAAATGACAATGAGCTCATCGGGATCATGAAAATCACTAGTAAGCAAAACCCTTGAGGCAAAGATGATCATGGGCCCTTGAAGATTATGAATATTGATCGTTTGGTCAAAAGTATTTTTTTGACGTTTCAGTTAAGATGTGCACTTAAGGGTTTAGAAACTCATTTTTATGCAAAACCCCTGAGGTAAAAACGATCATGGGCTCATATGGTGTCATGAAAATGCGGTTTGGATTAGTACTTTAAGAGACGGTCGGATAAAAGTTTCTAAGCCAATCTTGTCAAGTCTCTAATGTCCAAACCAAGTTTCATCGTCCTAGCACTGGAGGTACCTTAATTCACGATCACCGGAATTCCGAACCCCTCCAACTCCCCCTACAGTGCCTGAACCCGGTCCGGTTCTGTCACTGATGTATCTAGGGCTCGTGCCTGTTCCTTATAAACCATATATATAATTGATAAACTTTTTAATGAATTCAATTCTAACCGATATTGTAAAAATTATTGTAGGATTTTTGAGTGATAAGTCCCAAATTCTAAAATATAATAATAATTTGTCGGAAACGCAGGCAATTTTCTGCGGTGTGCCCCAGGGAACAATTTTTAGGTCCGCTACTTTTTCTTGTAATATTTAACAATACAGCTTCTGGCAGACCAGAAAGATGGAAATACGTTGACGATCTTTCTCTTCTTGAAACATGTGGAAAAGGACAAAGTAGTGAAGCGGCCAATATAAGTTCGCAGATACAGGCCGAAGCTTTAAATTTAGACATGGCTGTGAATAAAAAAAAAAGTCTGCAATTCTTACAATTTCTTTCCTGAAAGAAGGGCCAATTTTTGAACCTACTGTTCCAGATACTTTGCGTGCAAACCAAATGAACTCCTCGGTCTAGTTATTTCAAACGATTTAGAATGGGAACTCCAAACGAAGGAAATGGTAAAGCGTGGACACACCAGCCTTCATATGCTGAAATTACTTGCTAAAAATAGGTTCCATGAACAAGATTTGCTCCGTTTTTATGTTTATTTTATACCTTCGGGGCTAGAATACCTGGTGGAAGCTTGGCACTTTGGCCTTACTGAAGACCAGGCTTATCGGATCGGAAAAATACAGAAACGTGCCCTACTAATTATGTCACGATCTCCCAAAATTCCTTACAATGAGCTCCTTCAGAAAGTTTAACTTGAGTCCTTTGAGTCCCGTCGGTTGAAACTGTGCATGGCTTCCGGTAAGAAATTGCTTCAGCACCCTATACATAAGTATATACTTCCGCACCGATCAATACTGCTCGCGAACGACCTGTAAGAGCGGCCTCAGTGGTGATTCCAAAACTCCAACAGGTAAAATGTGACCATGCACGGTATGAAAAGCCGTTTGTACCGTCTTTCGTTAAAATTTTTAATCTTATTTAGTGTTTACTTTTATATATGACTTTGACATATTCATATTTGAGTGTCTACATGTATACATGACGATTTCGACAAATTTGTTAAAAGAATAAACGCGAGATCTATCTATCACACACATTAAATAGAGAGTGACAAATCGCAGCGCAACTGCCACTAAATTGACCCTGTATTTATTTATTTATTTACCTGTTAAAGGCACAGAAAACTTGACTACGCAACTTTCGCCCATCAAACCGACCTGGGGGGCTTAGATAAAGATACAGGGACTTATTGTCGCAGGACCCCCCCCCCCCCTTCTTTGTTATCTCGAACCCCCTCCTTAGTGTTCCCAAAGCTAGCTGGCAGGCCCTTGCCCCTTATGCACTATAATTATGCACTTATGCACTGTATAAGTTCGCCTTTGGCCGTGTTTCGGCATAGTATCGGGATAGTAGTCAAGAGGTCGTGCGTTCGATTCCTACTCCAGGCACACAAACCTTTTGCTTTTTTTTTCTACTAACTCGAAATTCGAATTCTCAGAAACTGCTAGCTCCCCGGGTCAAGTTTGAGTCAAGTTTTCTGTTCCTTTAATTGGAAATCTATAGAGATCTATAAAGGCTGTGCATTTATCCGTAAAGATATTATACGGCAATAAGCATTATTATTATTATTATTCAAGTAAGCATCAGCTTATGGTTCACACTCATCGTAGGGGCCACGAGATTATGGAAGAATATTACAATCAAGCTTCATAAAACGTTTCTAGGGGGGGGGGGGGTAACGTACGTGTAAACGTCCAGTAATGATGATCCATTCTATTTATCCAAAAACGTTACAGTAAACCAATAGACCCTAGTAGGAACTTCGAGAGTGGAAGATGGCACAGAATCTCGGTTCCCTCAAAACCGGACCCCATATCTGGGAAAACTGCGTTCCACTATTGGTAAGCGTCACTGAAACGTCAGGGTATGGTCGATCGTCTGGTCCAGGACACTTGGCGGCTGAGGTTTCGGGGTACGGATTTCGAACCGCCAAAAATGTCGCGGATGTGATCTTGATTCACACTATCATACTCAACGACTGAGCTCTTGAGCACCACGTCCTCTGATAGAGAGATATAGGTATATATAAACCATCGTAGCAAAACGATGTTTCGATTCGATTTTCCGATGGATCGATTTTTAAGGACATTGTTAGATGGTCTTTCCAAAACAAAGTGGTGGACTGATGGACGGTGGATATCTGTAGTAGTGTTTAGCGACTCCATCAACGCTTTCAAGAATTCCCTGGACAATCTGTACGCTGAAGCAAATTATGATGAAAAGTGTTAAAGGACCCCTTACTATTTACTCTTCAGCTTGCAATTTTTTAAAATATTTGAATACTTCAAAACAAAAAATAACCCACGGTTTTAGCTGTTTTTAGCCTTTTCCGAGACCCGCTGATTTATAGCGAAAACAAGGAAACAATTTGGATAAACGGTTTTTCTGATGGAAAAACTTCTCGCAGAAAACCGTCGACAGCGTGATACACATATGAAGGTAGCAAACCACGGCAAGTGAGACAAGACCAAAGGTTTCGATGGGATGCCAAAAATTCAATATCTGATCCAGACAACTGGGTCTTGTCTTAGCCAGATCCAGTCTTCGCCAGACTCCTTGAACATTTTTACAATTAAAATTCAGAAACAGATTAAGGCCAAATAGCTAATCACCTGAGAAAACCAAGTTCAGATTTGGATTCAGCATGTGTGTTCACCCCTATAAGTCATATCTGTTTTGACGAAAACTTCTTGCCACTTCTGCCAATTTCCCGGTTCCGGCCGAACTCCAGAACTACTTGTCCGGCGAAAAAAGAAAGCTCAAAGACGAAATCAGGGTATCTTCTTTCCCCAGTAATGAACATCTAATCAACTTCAAATAGAAATTTAGCTTATAACAAATTTTCCAATTCCAGCCGGATTCCGGTCGAACTATATGTCCGGGTAAAATACGATTGTCATACAGGGACTCAGCATCTCTTCTTACCCTAAATCGCTTATCTAATCAAATAGAAATAAAACTTTGACTTCCAACAGTTTTCCGGTTTTGGCCGGATTCCGGACGAACTACATGTCCGGGTAGAAACTTGTTTTCACATAAGTGTTCAGCATGTCTTCTTGCCCTAAATCGAACATCTAATCAACTCCAAATAAAACTTTTAATTTTGACAAACTTTCCGGTTTGGGCCGGATTCCGGTCGAAATACTTGTCCGTCGAGAAAATAATTTTCATTATCGTGTTCAGCATGTCTTCCTTCCTCTAAATCGAACATTTAATCAACTTCAAATAAAACTTTTACTTTCAACAAACTTTCCGGTTTGGGCCGGATTCCGGGCGAAATACTTGTCCGTCGAGAAAATAATTTTCACCATCGTCTTCAGCATGTCTTCCTACCCCTAAATCGAACATCTAATCAACTTTAAATAAAACTTTTACTTTCAACAAACTTTCCGGTTTTGGCCGGATTCCGGGCGAACTACTTGTCCGATGACAAAATGGTTTTCACCATCATGTTCAGCATGTCTTCTTACCCCATAATCGACTATCACATTAGCTGTTTCAAAATATTTTGTTTGTCCCTTAATTTGAATCCCCTCCCCCACCCCTAAATGTAGAGCTACAAAGCCCATCTACGAACTTGACTGGTCCGACGACCCAACGAACCCTCACACCAAGTTTCATCAAAATATCTCATTCCCTTCGAGAGTTATCGTGCTTACAGACGGACGGACGGACGGACGGACGGACGGACAACTTTTGCGATGTCATAGGTATCCCTCCACTTACGTTTTCGGATCCCAAGAACCAGCGTAGTTTTGTTAGAGGGGTTACAACGAACCGTACGGAATTGGGTTCTCCAGATTTAGAAATATATGGAGTGCTTATGGAAGTAGATTATGTTAGTATTATAGGTGAGAAAGGTCCTTAAAAGATGAACTCTGTAGAGGCAAACTGCATATCCTGCATCATATTATCACTAGTATTATTATTATTATTACTACAATTATTATTACTATTACTAGAATTATTATTATGATTACTATTATTATAACTAACTGCAGTTTTGATGCAATAAAATGTCAGGAATCAGAAGTGAGGTTTAATACCTGGAGTCTAAAGTTACTAAAGAGTAGACATTATTAGAAAAATCTGATAGTTAACACGTCCCATTTTTCCACTTTCCCCTATACCGCGCCAACAAAAAAACAAAGATTTCCAAAGAACTCCACATTCACAAACAAAACGGGCCAAGTGTTCGTGACATCTATAAATTTTCTTTTAAGGTTAATTAAAGCAGTGCAGAACTCCCAGTTTCCGAATTAATCGCTAAAAAAAAGGACATTGCGGGAACGACCGCGAAGCTTTGCACGTCCACGTTACTGAAGGACTTTTCTATTGGCCGTAAACTGTGTTTCGTTAATGTCCACATTCCGGCCGGACAAAAGTACTGATGATTGCTTTAGTATTTTTTAACAATACGTAAAACGGATAGGTCAGCTACTACTCCTTGGCCGCGATATTTCGGCCCTTCTTGGCAAGGGTTCTCTCCCTTACATCGCTTACTATCACTGCCAAAGCATCGTAGCTAACGTATCCGTGTTATGCATTGTTTGAACATACGTTTCAAGTCAGCTTGGGCTCAAGAGTATTTATCTACGAAGTAGGGATTGCTTGAAACTTGTCTATTGCACGCCAGAACAGGAGAGCCCTAGGCCGGACTCGTACGGGGGGGGGGGAGGTATAACTCTTCTTCAGTCGTTGGTTGAACTTCAACGATTCCGAGTTAAGCAAGTTCACACAGAGAGCGAGTTTTGCCCGTTAAACAAACACATCATCAGGTAAAACAAGACCAAAGGTGTCGATGGGATCCCAAAAATCTAATAATTGATCCAGACAAGTGGGTCTTGTCTTCGCCAGATCCAGTCTTCGCCAGGCGAAGAAAACCAGAAAACCAAAATCAGATGTTCCATCTATCTATCAATCTATACCTCTATAGTCCATATCTATTTTGACGATACTGACCGAAACTTCACGCTTTACTTCAGCCAAATTTACGGTTTCGCCCGAATTCCGAGCGAACTACTAGTCCAGCAAAAAAAGAAAATTCAGAAACGAATTCAGCGTATCTCCTTATCCCTATAAAGAACATCTAATCAACATTAAATAAAACTTTGACTTAAAAAAAAAAAATGCGGGTACAACCGGATTCCAGACTAATTATATGTCCGGGTAAATAATGATTGTCATATACAGACTCAGCGTCTCTTCTTACCCTAAATCTAACATCTAATCAACTTCAAATAAAACTTTTGCTTTTGACATATTTTGCGGTTTTGGCCGGATTCCAAGCGAACTAGTTGTCCGGCGAGAAAATGGTCTTCACCATCGTGTTCAGCATGTCTTCTTACCCCTAAATCAGAATCAACTTCAAATGACACTTTTACTTCTAACCAACTTTCCGGGTTTTGCCGAATTCCGGACGAACTGCAAGTCCAGCGAGAAAATGGTTTTCACCATCGTGTTCAGCATGTCTTCTTACCCCGCAATCGACTATCACATTAGCTATTTAAAAATATTTTGTTTCTCCCTTAATTTGAACCCCCTCCCCCACCCCCAAATATAGGGCTACAGAGCCCATCTACGAACTCGACCTTACCCTTGACCCAAACAATCCTCACACCAAGTTTCATCAAAATATCTCATTCCCTTCGAGAGTTATCGTGCTTGCAGACGGGCGGACGGACGGACAACTTTTGTGATGTCATAGATATCCTTCCACTTACGTTTTGGGATCCCAAAAACGCTCCGTCGGACTTCGGCTCCCAGCCGAAAAAAAATCGCAACGCCTGGCAAATAATTTAAGATGGATGTGGAACAGCAATTAGCCTAGTTCAGAGTTATCCAGTAATCTATGATACTAATATAAAGGATTATAAGGACAACGGAATTAGGGAAAAATGTCTGGAAAGAAATTAGCCACAGAATCGGAGAAGAAGGTAAAGTAGAGACATGTAGGACACCACAGCAGTATAGTTAGCAGGAAGCTCTTGTCCTTAATTTTTAGGTTGTGCCCAGATGGAAGCTGTACACATGCTGTATGGATCTGGAATGTGCTGTAGCAGAGCAAGCTACTCTTCTAGGCTACATACACCTCTCTATTCCTTTCTTTTCATATTTCTGGAAATGAAGTTCGCTCTCGGTCTGACAAACCCTGCGATTTCACCTAGCCGTCACGAGGCGTACTTTTGCCTGACGATTTTTAGACACCCTCTGTGTGAACTCCGCTTTAAGGACTCGCGCGAATTTGTGACAACAAAAATGGATTTGGGGAGAATTATGGTAAAAATGGTGGGGACTGATTTTGGAACTGGATTTGTGTATAGTTTTTCAAGGAACGTCAGTGGTCGACGTCCCAAGAGGAGCTCTTAAGTTTCATTACGTCCAAGGTGGGCGTACAGGAAACCGATTGGCTTTGCTGGTAAGGGAGGACCCTGTCTTCCCCAGTACGTTAGCCAAGTTGGCTCATGTAACAATCGCTTTGACATTCCCTTCATAGGCTGCTCCCGTGGCGGCTCAGTCGGCTGCAGCGCAAGGTCGAGATAGTAGAGCGATTAAGTCGGGCTCGAGCCAGGCTACCGAGTCTGACCAGATAAATATGAATTTGTATGGCTAAATAGGCATCGTGATCTAATCCGTGAGTGGGGGAAGGCTGGTGACAGTTGAATTGGGTGAGCCAGGAATGACAGAGCAGTATGCCTTTTCTTGGATGTTTCGCATGACAAGGTCCGTTTTGAGACATTTCTGCAATAGTGAGACCACGGGGTTTATTATAATAATAAAAAGAATATAAACAAATAAATTATAATAAATATTTATACTTTTCGAAAGTTAATTATTTCCCATGGTTTCATTTTGTCGAAATATGATAAAACTATATTTACCCAAGTATAATTTGTGGAGGTATGTTGGAGTCCCGAATTTTCTGGGGGCGTGAAGTTAATAGGCTGGAGGTTGCCGGAAAACCCGATTCGCTGGATTGAATAGGCGGGAGGTTGCCGGAAAACCAGTTTCGTTGAAGCGAATAGGCTGGAGGTTGACCGAAAACCCAATTCGTTGGAGCGAATAAGCTGGAGATTGCCATTGCTTAAGCGACACGGCGGGGGTCTTGAGATCGTTTTTGATGCAAATCTTTTTAGATGATCGATCGAATTGCAAGGCTGGAGAGCAAGCTTGCCGCCACCAGGATTGTAACCTGCCATGTTCGCTATCTTCATAGTTTTGTCCTATCACTTTTACATCTATTTTAATTCTCAGTTGTTTTAGATTTAAGTAAGTCAATCACCGCGTATCGGCTAGTCCGTCTGAGGTATGACTTCGTTAAAGTTGTCACTGAGGTTGAGATATTTTTTTCAAACTTTGTGTGGGGGTTGTCTTTGTCAAAGCACAGGTCAAGTTCGTAGGTGGGCTCTGTACCCAGGGGTGAGCTCAGGGACGAACAAAATATTTTCAAAAGCTAATGATACAGTCGAAATAGGGGTAATTTAGGGGGTGAATCCGTATTTGAAAATCATTTTCTCACCGGACACGTAGTTCGCCCGGAATCCGGCCAAAATCAGAAACCTTTTGAAAGTAAATATTTTAAAAGAAACTGAATTTGAACTTCAATGCTGAATTCCGTTTTGAACTTTACTTTCTCGCCGGACAAGTAGCTCATCCGGAATTCGTCCGGAACCGAAACGGCAGGAAGTTTCAAACCCACTAAGAGAGTCGACATGTCAGTCGATATTTAATTCAGATCTGAAACTAATTTTCTCACCATCCAAGACAAGCAATTCGCTCGGAATCCGGCCAAAATCGGTAATTCGGTAAAAATAAATAAATACTAATTCATTCGTAAGTGAATTAGAGGTTCGCATCGGGGGCAAGAGCTCGTGATGAATCTATTTCTGAACATAATTTTCACAAGTACTGAAATTGTTTATTGATATGATATATTTTATTACCTGGCAAAACCGTAGAAGTAGAATAGGGGCAAAGTATGAGAAAAAAGAAAAAGGAAAGAAAAAGGCAACAAAATGCAGTGCAACATGAATATATACAACGGATTAAACACATTAAACATTCAACTTCAACTTCAATTTTAAATTTAAGACCTTCTCTGAAGAGTCACCCACGGGTGATCTAGAGTCTGGAACTTATTTTAAAAATGATCAACTGGCAAGGTCTGTAAGTCTCAACGAAATACAGAGAAGGTTAGCTCAACCGTTATAGCGTCAGACTGCAGATTGAGAGGTTCTTGGTTCGCCTCTCGATGTACTTACTTACTTGTAACGGGACCAGACAGTAGGTCTGCATACATTTTGCGAAGTTTTGGAGCTGCTAGGGGTCGATTTAAAGATTCAACATATTGGTTAAACATCAATAAAATTAATAACATCAACTTTCTGAAGTTGATCAGAGGGCTGACATAGAGGCAAAGAGACATGCTGAATCCGTTTTTGAACTTTATTTTCCTATCCGAGAAGAAGTTCGTTCGGAATAAGACAAAACCGAAAATTTCGTCAAAGTAAAAGATGTTTCTATTAAACATAGGACTTTTCTATTGAACATTTTCTATTACACATGCTTAATCCATATCTGCACTTGGTTTTCAGCTGATTAGCTGTTTGGCCTTCACTTTTCAAACAAGAGCTGGAAGCTCATATGGCACTTGCAAGGCTGGGTCATATGGAAGTGATGGTCATTTTTTTTTTCATTTTTCGGCTAAGATGCGCCGAACTTGCAAGGCTGGGTCAGAATGGAAGTAATCGTCAAAAGTTTTTTTTTTCACTTTTTCAGTTAAGATGCGCACTTTAAGGGTGCTAAAAATTAATTCCTAAGCAAAACCCTTGAGGCAAAAAGGATCATGTGCTCATGGCGATTGTGAAAAAGTAAATTTTGCTTAAAGTATTTTTTGGACTTAGCGGTTAAGATGAGTCGGATCGGAGAAGTGACGATGTCTAACCCAATGACGTCAAGTTTCTAATGCTCCAGCAAATCTTTCTAGCACATCTGGAAGTACCTTAACTCACGACTAACCAAATTCCGGGCACTTCCCACCAAGTTTCATCCTGATCGCTCCACTCTATGCGTGTCCACAAGATTTCCGGTTCTCTCCTCCGCCCACCAGTTCATCGGGTTCGATCCTGAACTGAAATGGGACATCTGAGACATGAAGCCTTTGAAGATGTCAAGTTTCATTAAGATTCGAAAACCCGTTCGAAAGTTATGCATGCCACTAATTTCCGGATTCCGCCGTTTCCCCCTCCCCCCACGATGGTCGGATCGGGCAAGTGACTGTTTCCAAGTTTTATCGTCCTAGCCCCCCTGGAAGTACATTAACGACGGATCGCCGGAATTCCGGAACCCCCCTCGCAACTCCCCCCACAGTTTCCAAATCCGGTCCAATTCTGTCAGTGATGTATCTAGAGCTTGTGCTTGTTCTACCCACCAAGTTTCATCCCGATCGCTCCACTCTGAGAGTTTCACACGATTTCCGGTTCCCCCCTCCGACTCCCCCCCCCCCCAGATTCATCGGATCCGGTCTGGACTTGAAATGAGACATCTGAGACACTAGGTACTCACCAGATCATCACCTGTTCGAAAGTTATGCATGCCCCTATTCTCCGGATTCCGCCACCTCCCCCTCCCCCCACGATGGTCGGATCGGGCAAGTGACTATTCCCAAGCTAGTTTGGTCGAGTCTCTTATACGCCTGCCAAGTTTCATCGTCCTAGCACTTCTGGAAGTACCATAAATCGAGAAGAATGGACCGACCGACCGACCAACCGAAAAGTGATCGGTATATGGCACTTGCGCGGAGCTGCAAGTGCAACAAAAACACAACTACTGTATCATTTTTTTTTAAATTTCCAGAGGTTAGTTAGGGAAAAATTTGAATACGTTTGAAGGGCCTGGCGAACTGGAAATCTACAAGATCTGATTGTCTGGTCAAGGAGTCCAATAAACATAAAATTTTGGGATCTTTTCAAAAACTTTGGTCTTGTTGTAAACGCATGTAGCGTCTTTTAAGCAAATCAAAACCGGATCCCCGAAACTGAGAAAAAAAGTATCCGTCAAGAAAGAAGAAAGTTCCGGCAAACATTAGACCCTAGCTATTAGAACCTTTGCTACGTGGAAGAAAAGTACATCTTTCATTTGCAAAACACGCTCCTTCGTACTTCCCTGAGCCAACAAAAACAAACGGCCAAAGCTCTTAATCTTCCACGGGATTATCCATACATTAATGCGGAATTCAGAACTAATTTGCGGTTTTTATGGCAATAAAAAAAGAGCTATTTTCCTGGCGCGTTACCCTGGTAACACCCGACTCAACAACTAGAATCAGGGGGACTTTTTATGACCTGTGGAACGAAGAAAGACTTCTTAGATGAAGCTATAAACAGATAAGTCATCAGAGAATTACCGAGCTATACTTCGGCCCTTTGTGGCCAGGGTTCTCTTCAGGTCCCAGATACAGGCGAGTGCTCCCTACCAAAAAAGTGGAACGGAGTTATTGACGGAAGAAAGTTTGAACCTCAGTCCCTTATTAATAAAACAAGAGCTACGAGCTCATATAGCACTTGTTACGAGTAGGTGGTGTAAGAAATGAGAAAGTAAATCTGAGCATTTTTCCCAAAATTCCGGTACCCTCCCCACCGGGCTCGGATCCGGTCCGGACCCTAGAATATGCCATCTAAGGCATACAATCTCTCTAATTTACAAGTTTCATTTAAATCACTCCACTAGTTTAACCCCTCTGCTAGCCACAACATTTCTGGTCTCCCCCTCTAACTCTCCCCACTGTGGTCGAATACGACTCGGACACACAAACTTCGCATCTCTAACATCTCCTCTTCCCATCCAGGCAGTTCGGAGCATATCTTCGAATTTCTGGTTCCCGCGTCATCCTCCTCCTACTTTGGTCGGATCCGAATCGACGAAATGACAAATCTAGGCCGGATAAGCCTGGTACTGTCAAGCTTGCACCCCATTCGGCCCATCCGTTTATTTTTGTGCATGTCACAAAGTTTTAGGATCCCCCCCCCCCAACCATGGCCGCATGGGTTTCGGACTCATGCTTTGCACATCTATGTCGTCAGTTCTTATCGCCGGTAAAATTTCGGTTGAATCGGTCCATTTGTTCGCAACCTACGAAAGTCAGTAATTTCCTATATTCAAATAATGTATACAACGGATACGTTAGCTAATGTGCTTCATCAGCGATATTTTGGCCCTTCTTGGCAAGGGTCCTCGTCAGGCTGTCAATCTTCAGGGCCAACTTCGGGGAAGGAAAAAAAAACTTTAATCTGTAATCAGTAATTTCCGGGTTCCCCTCCCTGATCAACTCCCCGAAAATTGGTCTGATCCAGGACGGAAGTCTTCCTAAGACATTGTGTCGGGTCCTTAAAGCACAATGGACACTTCTAATGCTTTATTTTGTATTAAATGCTTCACAAATAAACATTTCCGACTTTCTTTAGAAGGAGTTACGAAAATCGGCCGTTTTCTTGTTATCCCTTGTCTTTACGTCTCTGGCATTTTGGCGATCCAAATCTTATGAGCTGGGATATCGTGGCAGGAAATTCAAAAACTCCCAGCAATGCTTGATAGAAAAGGATATATTTAAGATGTCATCAATAAGTCAAGCCGCAGATGCAGTTTACCTGATTGTTCTAGTGTTTCATCAGAAGTTCCATGGCTTAAAGTGCCTATTAAAAGTTTTTCATTTGTGGTATAGTGTTGTGAAGCTTGATTAACTTGCTTTATAAAAATGTACCAGCATATGCAATAAGCTTATAAAAAAAACATAGCTACAAAAATCATTCAAAAACAAATAACCTATTCAAATCTGCAAAAAGAAGCTGAGTTATGCATAAAATAAAGATCTACTAAGTGTTATAAGAAACATCACTTTTATCTTTGTCCAAGCTAGTAAATTGAGCATGTACTGGCCCAAAAAATTACGCTTTGAAATATCACAGAGAGGAAACTGTTGAAAAAGCTGCTGATCTAGGGGGTAAGCCTTGTTCCTAGGTTGTTACAGAGTGGGATTGGGGTAGTATGATGTGCCCATTGAACTTTAAGTGCATTTGATCGGATCAGTAATATGCCTGCCAAGTTTAATCGTCCTTAGCAAATCTGAAAGTATCCTAACTCGCGATCACCAGAATTCCGGGAACCCCCCTCCAACTCTCCTGAAAGAGCCCTGATATGATCTGGTTCTACCAAGAATGTATCTAACACTTATGCTTGTTGTTCCATTGAGATCCCTCGACGCTAAGCGTTTCACAAAATTTCCGGTGCGCCCTTCCACCCCCCCCAATATCGGATCCAGTCTGGACTTGACATGGACATCTGAGACAATAGCTTTTTTCACTCATGAAGTTTCATTCAAATGCGATCGCCCGTTCAAAAGTTATAAATGCCACTATACTCCGGATTCCCCATCCAACCACTCCTCCACCGTGTTCAGATCGTGCAAACGACTATTCTCAAGTCGGTCTATTCGGATCCCTCATATTCCTGCCAATTTCATCATCCTAGTATATCGGGAAGTACCAAACCCGCTGGATCATCAGACTCCCCCCTCAACTCCCCCACAGTGCCCGAATCCGGTCCGGTTAAGTCAATGCTTGTGCTTACTCTTCCCACCAAGTTTCATCCCGATCCTTCCAATCTAAGGTCTTCCCAAACCTCAAGTTTCATTAAGATCCGATCACCCATTTAAAACTTATAAATACCTAAAGATTCCTGGTTCCCCCTCCCTCCACTCCCACCACAATGGTCAGATTGGGGAAAACGACTGTTTCCACGCTAATCTTTTCGAGTCCCTGATATACCTGCCAAGTTTCATCATCCTAGCTTATTTAGAAGTGCCCGAACTAGCAAAACCCGGACCGACCGACCAACCGACCGACAGACCGACGGACGGACAGAAATTGCGATCCCTATATGGCCCTTGGCCGAAGCACAAGTGCCACAAAAAGATACAACCTCCCCTGTTTCCTCGATGTTTGCAGACCGCCTCTTAGCTTTACTAGAAATTTCCAAACCCGCAAGTTTGTCTCGCTTTAAATGCCGCAAGCGTAGTGGGCGGTGTTATGAGTATGGCCCGTTTGCGAAGCAAAGAAAGCATAAGTCTTGACGCTACTCTCTAGTGTTATTTTCCTCTGTCACTGACGTTCGACAGCCTGAAGAGGACCCATTCCACGAAGGGCCTAAATATCGCTGCCAAAGCATCGTATGATTCTTGAAGAATCATAGCTGACGTATCCGTTGTAAACATTGTTTGAATAAATGTTTCAAAGTCAGCTTGGGCTCAAAGAATATTCAAAGCATCGTAGCTGACGTATCCGTTCTATGCATTGTTTGAATATGGGTCCTATTCAGGTTCAAGCTACAAAAACGAACCTACGAAGGAACGCTACTGACAAATTTTCCCTGGAGCTATCGATCTACAAATATACGACATGCAACTCGTCATATTATCCGAATGTATACTAACGTTGTACTGATACTCTGGTCAAGCTTCAGTTGCTGATCCTTGCGGATAGGAGACATCAACTGACGATGAACTTAGGAAAACAAAATTTAACTTCTGTATTTGATGGTACTTGGAGGATAAATATTCCTCCAGCCCAAGCTGACTGCTAATCATATTTGATGGTGCAAAACGGATACGTCAGCTGAATTTTACTGGAGCTATATTGCGGCCCTTCTTGGGAAGAGTCCTCTTCAGGCTCAAAACCGCTCAAGTTGGAAAAAGGAACTTGTGAGAAACACAAAACTAAAGATTCTAGGCTAGCGTTAAATATTTAACTCGTAAATTCCTTCGTGAATCTTGTTGTCGAGAAGAGCTTGGGGTCTGCATTTCCTTTCATTGATGATGCCTTTCCATGTTTCTGGTAGTGAGTATTCGCCTGCGTCTCCGTTGATCCCTGAACGGTTTTTATGGCACTTGAGCTTACTCAAGTGCCATATAGCGATTGTTATTTCTGTCCGTCAGTCGGTCTGTCGGTCCCGGTTTTGCTAGTTCGGGCACTTCCAGATAAGCTAGGACGATGAAACTTGGCAAGCATATCAGGAACTGGACCAGATTAAATTAGAAATTGTCGCTTCCTCGATCCGACCATCTGGAGGGGAGTGGAGGGAGGGGGAATCCGGAAAAAATAGGAAAAATGAGATATTTTTAGCTTACGAACGGGTGATCGGATCTTCATGAAACTTAATACATGGAAGGACTTCGTGTCTCAGACCCTCCATTTTAAATCCAGACCGGATCCGGTGACACTGGGGGGAGTTAGAGGGGGAAACCGGAACCGGAACGGATCCGCTCACTTTGGGGGAGTTGGGGGGGGAGAAGTCCGAATTTGTAGTGATCCCGCGAGTTCCGTGCTTCCTGATGTGCTGGGACGATGGAATTTGACAGGCATGTCTGGGACCCGACCAGCTTAAATAGGAAATCATCAATTCCCCGATTAGACCATTTGGGGGGGGGGGGGGAGTGGAGGGAGGGTGAAGCCAAAATTTGAGGTATTTTTAGCTTGCGAACGGGTGATCGGATCTTGATGAAAATTGATATTTAGGATGACCTCGTGTCTCAGACACCTCACTTTAAATCCGGGCCGGATCCGATGACACTGGGGGGAGTTGGAGGAGGGAACCGGAAATTTTGAGAAACGCTTAAAGTGCAGGGATCGGGATGAAACTTGGTGGGAAAAACAAGCACAGGTCCTAGAAACGTCATTGACATAACCGGACCGGATCAGGGCACTGTGGGGGAGTTGGGGTGGGGAACCGGAAATTTTGAGAAACGCTTAAAGTGGAGGGATCGGGATGAAACTTGGTGGGAAAAACAAGCACAGGTCCTAGACACGTCATTGACATAACCGGACCGGATCAGGGCACTGTGGGGGAGTTGGGGTGGGGGTCCGGATTTCTAGCGATCCCGCGAGTTCGGCATACTTCCTGATGTCCTAGGGCGTTGAAACTTGGCAGGTATGTCAGGGATCCGAACAGATTGACTTGAGAACAGCCGTTTCCCCGACCCGACCATCGTGGGGGGAGTGGGTGGATGGGGAGTCCGGAATCTAGTGGCGTGCATAACTTTTGAACGGGTGATCGGATTTGAATGAAACTTGTCTGGTGAGCTATCGCCTCGGACGTTGAGTGTCACGTCCGGGTCGGGTCCGATACCTGTGGGGATGGGGGGGGGGGGGGTGGAAAACTCAAGAAACTCTAAAAGCAGAGGGATTGGGACGAAACTTAATGGATGGAACAAGCATTAGGCCTAGATGAAATTGACGGAGCCAGATGGTTTCGGGGCTCTGTGGGGGGAGTTGGAGGGGGTTTCCTGGAATTCCGGTAGTCGTGAGTTAGAATAGTTCCAGATGTAAAAC
Organism: Branchinecta lynchi; assembly: GCA_023053575.1. Lineage (NCBI taxonomy): Eukaryota > Metazoa > Arthropoda > Branchiopoda > Anostraca > Branchinectidae > Branchinecta > Branchinecta lynchi. Next base: position 14,600,438 of record JAKZAP010000018.1, read on the forward strand.
GACAAAGAAACTTTGCAGGCATATTAGCGACCCGAATTATCTTGACTTAAAAACCTGACACAACATACCCCCGGAAACTTCCGTTCCTAGATCGGAGCATTTTTGGGGGAGCAAGAGAAGAGAAATATGGACTTCTATAAATTGCGAACGAGTCGTCTGATTCGAGTGAAACTTCATGGGTGATACGAATCGATGGCCTCGACATGTAAAACATGCGTTCGAACCATATGCGACCACGATTAGGGGAATTGGGGGTGGGGGGACTTTTGACATGCACAAAAACCAAACGGATGGACCGAATGAGATGCAATTCGACAGTGCCGAGTTTATGCGGCCTAGATTCGTTATTTGGCGTCTGGGCTGGGCCGGATTCGGCCAAGGTAGGGGGGGGGGGGTACTGGAAACTTGCAGATAGGCTATGCTCCAATTTCAGTCAAACTTAATAAGGGAATTAAGAGATTGGGCCCGAACCGGCTCCGACAACGTTGGTGGGAAGGGGGGGGGGTACCGGAACTTTCCAAAAATGCTCAGATTCGAGTGAAACTTGGTAGACATGCATGCATAAACGAAGATGCTTTAGGTGGTCGATTTTTTTTTTTATTCCAAACCCGATTCGGCCACGGTAGGTGGAAATAGAGTGAGTACCGGAAATCGTGTAGCACGTCTAGGGATCAAACAAATGGATTTATTGGGATGAAAGTTTGAACAGTCATGTGCATTTGCAATCGAGACGATGTCGGAACTGCTCAGAAATGAGTGAAACTAAATATCCTATTTCTATTTACGAACCGCCTTTTTGGATGGCGGGTGTATTTTGTGACGTTTTCATCTACTTTCTTGTACAGCCTACTCGTACAAGTGCCATATGAGCTCGTAACTCTTGTTGATAATTGATGAAGTCCGGTGCATGTTGGTGCGGTGCACTTTGGTTCTGTTTCTTCGCTAATGTTAAATGCTGAATTCGTCAAACAATCGAGGTTTTCAAAATGAGATGTTCCAACTTATGACCACCATCGGACTATTTTCCCAGACTTTGAGACTCCAGACCAGACCAGATCGAACACAAGGGGAAGACTAGGGAACATTGACAAGCCACGGCTTCTTCAGCCCCCCATAAACTCAACCGAAAGGTGTTTATGTTCGTTTGTGCCTTATTTTATTCGTAATTTTAACTGTCAGAATATCATCAGCCGTGATTCGTAATTTGTTATGTGACGATCCGCAGCTAGTAGTTGTAAATGCTATTAAGGAAATAAATGAGTTATATTATTAAAATATCTTATTAGGTAGTGTCTATCGTTCCCGGACCTGGAAATGATGCTTCAAATGCTAAAAGCGCTCGACCGGTCAAGTACGCTACCACACAGGATCTAACGGTACTCGAGCAGTCGCTTAACAAGGGTCACGGGAGCTGTAAGTGCTCGACCAGTCGAAAAATCGAACATCCAGCCGCTAATAGTAGTAGACCGGTCGAGTACTCGTGCCTTGGGAAGCTAAAAGTACTTAACCATGGAACTTGGAGCCAGAACCTCCAGAGAGGTCGACCTGAATTCATGATTCCGAAAAGACATCGGAAAATGGAGCTTCAAAAACGGATTGTGGAACACTGGAATAATCTCCCTGAAAATGTCGTAAATGCCAAAAATATCAGTAAGTTTTGAAGCAGGCGTGGATCGTCACCTGGGTGAAATTCAATTTAGTGTACACAGTGTCTCGAGAAATTAATAGAGGCAAAAGCCTTTTTACTGCAGTTATGTTATATTATTATGAATTCATATCTAACACTAACTTCCGATTATCAAAATATAACCTGTGGGGTTATGATGAAATGCATGATTAATGTTTAATTATTAATGGTTCTGTTCACCATACCTTCATCTCCTTTGATATCGGAATAACGAGCACGATGCCGTTTTAAATATAAGGCTCGCTACGCCCGGCCGATATTCCCGATGTTTTTTTTCGACATCAACCTGGATGCCATTTTCCGATATCAGCATCGATGTCGGAAGTTAACTTTTAATTACTTTTCTCCAGCAGCTATATAGCGTATATCTTCTTATGTCCCACAGGTAGTTATATTATGTCAATTAATTTTGGGGGGATTGATAGGATATCAAGTCAGCCTCCAGAGAGGATGATACGAAGCCGTATCAGCCTCCACAGAAGTTCATCGAGCTCAATTTTCCTCCACTACTGAAAAGTAGAACCTGGCCTCCAAAAAATAAATAAAAACATCACTTTCACAAAGAACAAGACCAAAGGTGTCGATGGGATCCAACAAATCTAATATTTGATTCAGACAATCGGGTCTTGTCTTTGACAGATCCAGTCTTCGCCAGGCTAATCATCAGAGAAAACCAAGTTCAGATATACCTCTATAAGCCATATCTATTTTGACGATACTGACCGAGACTTCCTGCTTTACTCAGCCAAGTTTCCGGTTTCGCCCGAATTCCGAGCGAACTACTAGTCCAGCAAAAAAAGAAAATTCAGACACAAATCCAGCGTATCTCCTTATCCCTATAAAGAACATCTAATCAACTTTGAATTAAAGTTTGACTTACAAAAAAAATCCCGGTTACAACCGGATTCCGGACTAATTATATTTATTTATTTATTTATTATCACCAAAAGTGGTAAGTCATTAAGACTTGTCACTACATACAATGTGAACATAAGGCACTAGTAATACGAATAAATCTATACAATGAAAAATAAACTGAATTAAACTTAAGTTGGCAAAAATGGGTCTGCATAACACTCGAATAAAATGTTGACGAAACAATCGATCGTTTGAAAATATCTACATTTTCCGACATAACAGTTTCATCTGGTAGTAGGTTCCAATCTTTACAAACCCTATTTTGAAAACTATAAATGCCAACACGTCGGTTTGGCTTTGGCTGATAAAGTTTAAATCTGTGCTGACGTGTTGACGGGTAATTTGAAAAAATAAATAAATCTTCAGGGTTAACATTGTCAACTCCTCGCACTATCCTATATACATTCAACAAATCAGCACGTTTACGTCTGAAATCTAGGCTAGGCAACTCTAAACTTTTCATTCTACGCGGATACGACAGATTTCTCAAATAAGGTACAAGCTTTGTTGCGCGTCTTTGAACTTTCTCAATGCGTAATCTATCCATTTTATTCATAGGGTACCAAACCGAAGAATTGTACTCCACCAAAGGCCTTACCAGCGATGTATATAACGTTTTGAAGCTTCGTAGGTTGAATTTTCTGAATGTGCGTCTAATAGTATGGACACGAAAATTTGCATTGTTACTTGTGGTAGCTACATGTCTATCAAATTTCAAAATTCCGGGTAAAAAATGATTGTTATATACAGACTCAGCCTCTCTCCTCTCTTCTGTCACCTAATCAAACTTTTGCTTTTAATAAATTTTCCCGTTTTGGCCGGATTCCGGGAGAACTAGTTATCCGGCAAGGAAGTGGTTTTCACCAACATGTTCAGAATGTATTTTCACACCTAAATCAAACATTTAATCAACTTCAAATGAAACTTTTACTTTTAACCAACTTTCTGGTTTTCGCCGGATTCGGGACGAACTACTTGTTCGGCGAGAAAATGGTTTTCACTATCGTCTTCACATTTGTTCAGCACCCTAAATCGACTATTTAATCAACTTCAAATAAAAATGTTACTTTTAACCAACTTTCCGGTTTTTTGAAGGATTCCGGATGAACCACTTGTCCGGGGAGAAAATGGTTTTCATAATCGTGATCAGTATGCTTTCTTACCTCATAATAAACTATCAAATTAGCAGTTTGCAAATATTTTGTTTGCCCCTTAATCTGAACCGCCTCCCCCAACCCTAAATGTAGAGCTACAGAGCCCATCTACGAACTTCACCTTACCCTTGACCCAATGAATCCTCACACCAAGTTTCACCAAAATATCTCGTTCCCTTCGAGAGTTATCGTGCTCACAGACAGACGGACAGGCGGGCATTTTTGCGATGTCATAGATATCCCCCTACTTACGTTTTGGGATCCCAAAAACAATACAAAAAAAAACACTTAAAAAAAATATAGAAAAAACGCTGAACAACATTACAGAAAAAAATTTCGAAAACTGAAAGAAATTTTTGCTTTCCTAGCCAACCAACCTAGTTACAGTCACATTTCCACTGAAAATGCAACTTGTCAACTGAAACAACAGTACTTTCAACTTGCTTAAACTTATTTTCCTCTACTTTCCAAAAGGTAGCTATTGAGGAACTATCACTGTCTTTTTTCTTAATTTCGCTCTTATTTTTCAACAATCCCACATCAGTTGTTGCCAATTTTTCTGACGGAACCTGTGACTAGGGCCGAAAAAACTAGCGACACTCTGGTGCCGATAAAACTATGTCCTTTTCACCAGAGCAAAATAACTCTAGAGAGTAATGCCCGAACTTCGAAAAAGTAACACACAGTCAAGCCGCAGCGACACTAGCTCCACTAGAGGACGCGAAAATCCCTACCAAAACTCAACGAGTCGTTAACAAGCGCTGGCTCGCCTGGCTTTGCACCGGATCTTAGCCTAGCTAGAACTTTCTACGTCCACCACTGCACACAGGAACAGGGCGGCGCTGCGACGCAGAACCATTTTTGACGCATGGGAAGGATGGGTCTTCGCATTACTCTGTAGAGTTATTTTGCTCTGCTTTTCACTAACTCTTAACGCGAAATCTCACTTTATCATCTCCGTAATTATACGACTTAACTTTTATGCTTCTTTTTTGAATTTACTGGTAAGAAATCGATCGCAGCTCTTCCTCGATTCGCCGAAGTAACGAATATTTATGACAAATCGCAGAACTTGTAATGATTGCGACCAGTGGCAACACCGATTTAAGCTGATTGATTCTATCTCTCTAAAAGCCCGCCGCTAGATGGCATCTGCTTCGCCACATATGTGAAATAGGGCGCTGGATTGTATGCTTATAAAAAGAAATGCCCGGGTCACAACAGTAGTCATTTTCACATGTCTACACTAAGCTAGGGTTGCCATTTCACTAAACAAAAATTCCCTACAAAAGTAGCAAATAAGTACTACCAAAGAAGATTGAGTAGGCCCTAAACGAAAATTCTTTTCGAAAAAGTTGTAATAGTTAACATACCTCGACCTCAGTTGATATCGGAATAACAAGATGGAAGGCCATAAAAACATAAACCTCGCTGCGCTCGGCAGATATTTTTCATAGCCTGCTTTGCTTTCGGCTCAGACAGGATATTTTCAATGTCCATGTCTTTTTATTAAAGGTTAACTTCAGACATCGAGGTTGACATCGTAAAATAACAACGAGACGCCCATTGAAAATAACCTGTCCGAGCCGAAGGCGAGGCAGGTTATGAAAAATACTATCCGAGCGCTGCGAGGTTGATATTTTTAAATAGCCATAGAGGTTGTTATACCGATCTGGACTGAGATGGAGGTATGTTAACTATTATAACGTTTTCGAACAGAACACTTTAATAGGTAGGTCTTATTCTTCTTTTGTTATACTTTTCGATAATGAGGTAGGGAATTTTCTTTGACTAAAGTAGCAACCCAAGGCTACTGTACACATACTAAATGACTACTGTTGGGACCCAAGCATTTCAGTTTCTACCAATATAATCTTTAACTTTTTTTGGGATTCAGATGCCATCTAGGGGTCATGAAAACCTACTACAGATCTACTAAAATGACTACTCTAGGGGTCGTGGAAGTAAAAAGTAAATAATAACAAACCCCACGCGTATTGGCTTTTGCTAAACAAGATAGTTCAAGAACAAGGACAGTGATCAATGCTGAATAACTAGCCTTTGGAAAGCAAAGATACTAGGATGTTGTTTAGTTGACAAGCTGTATTTTCAGTGGAAATCTGTTATGTCATGGTATGAACTAGGGCATGGCTATGAGAGTAAGATTTTCAGTAACTTCTGTCAATGCTGAATAACTAGCTTTCGGAAAGCGAGGGATAGTAGGATGTTGTTTGAGTTGAAAAGCTGTATTTTTAGTGGTAATCTGACGGTGACAAGGTATAACGAAGGGCACAGACTGGTTGTCTAGGAGAGCAAAATGTTCTGTCATTTCTCAACATTACTTTTATTTATTTTTTTATATTATTTTTTAAAGGACACCTGAACAATGAAACCATACTTGAACACACCATGGAGAATGCACTTACAGACATGGCCACGGAGAGCATTCTTCTCCTGAGCGTGACATTTTCAAAATAGGGGTGTTCGTTCCTGGAGGTTTGCAGATGTAGACCCAAGGCAAAAAGCGCAATTCCTTCAAATCTTGTACAACGCTGGCTGGATCGTATTGGAATTTCTTCTAGATATACGTTTGGGCTGAACTGGTTAAAAAATATTCCAGAAGAAGGGTTGATTGGAGACATTTGTTCATTTCTAAAATTGTTCGGTAGTGAAATAAGGACAGATGCAAAATGGAGCAAAAATCATAGCTTGGAAACACTATTTCGTATTTCGACTGGGTTTTTTGCAGGCAATATTAACGGAAGTCATACAGATAGGGATGATACTTGGTACTCTTCATTCAGGTGTCCTTTAAGTATTTTTTGTGTTTTTTTACTGAAAGTATTTTTTTAATTTAGTTTGGAGGTCAGCTTCTACTTTTCAGTATTTGAGGAAAAGTGTTTGATGAATTCAGTATTTTTCAATTAATCAAGTTTATAAAAGCTAGAAGTGGAATATAAATTTACCAGATATACACAGACACGAAACAAATTAACTAATACACTTACAAGATTTTAACAGAAGTAAATGATGAGATGAAACTACGTAAAAATTGGGCAGAAGAATTAGCAGGATGGGGAAAAAATTGATTGCCAGTATTCCTCTCGGACCGATGCACGGAAGACGGGAGGAAGGGGAGAATAGATAGGCCATCTGGGGACAACAGATATTTGAGGAAAAATGCTCGATGTACATCTACGGAGGCTGTTACGGCTTCGTAGCAGCCTCTCTGGAGCATGAGGGATACGAGGTCGTAACAACCTCCACAAAAGTAATTGTCATAAAATAACTTCCTGTGGGACATTGGAAGATATGCAATACATACCCGTTCGAGAAAAGTTATTAAAGGTTAACTTTCGACATCAAGGTTGCTATTCTGATATGAACCAAGATGGAGGTATGTTAACTATTACAACTTTTCGAACATAATACTTTTATAGGTAGGACTTATTCTTTTTTTAGTTGTACTGTTTTGCTAATAGGGAAGGGAATTTTACTTTAGTAAAGTAGAAATCCAAGCATACTGTAGACCTGCTAAAATGACTACAGTTGGGACACAAGCAATTCATTCTCTACCAATACGTGTTGCCTCATGGGGAAACCAGAAAAATCCGAGATCAAAGACTATGATGAATACTTTTGGAAAGCAATGGATAGTAGGATGTTGTTCAGTTCACAAGTTGTATTTCATCTGACTGTGACAAGATATTACCTAGGGTTGTCTAAGAGAGTAAGATGATTTTTCAACATTAATTTATTCTTTATATAATTTTATAGTATTGTATGCTATAGTAATAGTATAGTATAGTATTTGTGTGTGTGTTTTTTTACCGAAAGTATTGTTTTTAATTTATTTTTTTGGAGGCCAGCTTCTACTTTTCAGTATTTCAGGAGAAGGTGCTCGATGAATTCAGGTTTTGAGGAAAAGTGCTCGATGAACTTTTGCGGCGGCTCATGCGGCATTCGTATCAGCCTCTCTTGAAGATGATACGAGGTCGTAACAACCTCTACAAAAGTAATTGTCATAATATAACTTCCTGTGGGACATAGGAAGATGTGCATTGCATACCTGTTCGACAAAAGTTATAATCCGATTTCAACATCAATGTCGGAAGTTAATATTTAACATAGATATAATACACAACTATCTTCAAGTGCAGAAACGATTTCCTGTCTACAAATTAAATATCATCTAGAATCCAGTTTGCCTTTTTACGGAAAGGTTGTCTGCGGAAAGCGCCAAAGACAGTAAAAGCTTTTCTTACCTGCTAGGCTTTTGGTTGCCATATGCCGATCTGCCGACTTCTTATGATACTCGATAGCATACTCCATATACTTCTCCATCGACTCCTCAGCAGTCGGATAGACGGAAAGATACTTCTGTGCGGGAGAATTCGGCACGGAGGTGCTGTGGGTAAGGGAGTCTTCGCATACAAGAGGGAAGAGGAAGGGTAGCAAATGAGCAACGGGAAGCTCCGTTTCGGGGTCAGTCTGACAGCCACGTGACTCATAAGTGACTTCGGGAGCTTCAACGGTGCTAATGGAGTCATTGAGGTCGGTCATGAAGGGTCCTTTTTTGACAGCAGTTTCATCTGTAAAGAAAATGTAATATAGAGCAGGAAAGATGTAGATTCTTCCGTTGACAACCGAGTTCTGTTATAAACCTAAGTTACGTTATAAACCGAGATACAGGCGAGTATTCCCTACCAGAAACGTGGAGCGGCGTTGTTAATGCAAGAAAAACGAAGTCAATCAAAATCCGGAGAAACAACCTTTTCTGGGTTGTTTATATTTATGTTTACCCCCAACAAGATAGCTTCAGGGGGTCTTGTTTTTTTTTTATATTTATGTTATGTAGCCTTACTAGTACGAATAAATGAATGAATGAATGAATGGGTTGTTTTTCCTAGATTTCCAGTGTAGGTTAGTATATAATTTTCAGTGTAGGTTAATATATAGGTAGTAGATCCCCAACAAGATAGGTTCAGTTGGTCTTGTTTATCGCATTATATTTATGTTATGTAGTCTATGTAGTACAAATAAATGAATGAATGTCACCGCCCCAATTGAGCAGCAAAAACAGCAGCCGTGTCAAAAATGAAATTTCAACACTAGTTTTTTTCCATACCGCGATCTGTAATAGGGAATAACCGAAATAGGATATTTATAGTTTAGGACCATATATAGTATAGTATAGGACCATTGCCTTCATGTTATTTGTAAAACCCCAAACAAGAACGAAAGATTCGGCAGTTCAACGGATCAGGAAACGAAGAAATGTATGATGGCTTAATTTGGTTGGAAGGGCATCTCGAAACAGTGGGGAGTTTCTCAAATGTTGACGGAACAAGATATGGTAGTTTATTTTGGAGTTAACCTACAGACTTGGCTGCTTGAGTTTTTTAAGATTTGAGGTAAACTGAAGTGCTCTGAAAGTTCCATCGGTAATAAAGAATCTAAGCATAGAATCAGCAATATGGGGCCGAGCTAAAGAGGGATCCTTGTCGTTCCACAGCGATTGATTTATATTATTATCAAGTGATTACGAAAATTAAAGAACCTGAACCAATCGAAATTCTCAATACTGAAACAGCACCAAACTGCCACGCAGAAAGTTCGTCTTCTCAGGGAAGCCGGTATCCCTTCACACGCAAAAAGGCAAGGCAAACTATCATCGAATCAGAACTTGGAGCGTCTCCAAAATAAATAGAAGACCAGCGGAAATTTACCAAAGAAACCCACAAAGTTAGTATATCCGACTAGGGAACTCCGCAACTCTCCGCTATGTGTATAGAAATGTATCCCGGAAAAGAAGTAAAACCCAACGCAAGAACAAACGGAAGCTCTCAGACTAACTTGCACATCAAGCCCGGATAACGAACTTCCACCAGAACACAGAAAGACATTAAACACTAATCTTTAAGTGCCCCCCCCCCCCCCAACTGACAGAGCTAAAAAAGTTGCCTGTTCTCATGCGACTGTATCAAACAGGAAAGGCTTCTAGCAGTGGCTTCGAGGATAAATGACCTAGCAAAGCTTGATGTTTATGGGGTCCCGAAATGTGAGTGACTTTACGAAGTCCAATGATAATTTGTTCGTCGTCTGAACCACTCATTTAAATTATCCACATATAGTTCAGTGTTTATAATGGGACCGAGCTAACGAGTTCGTATTTACAATTCATAATTCGGTTTATTTATCCACAAATATCTTTTGCAAACAAAAAATAGTGCTGGATATGTCAATACATCCCTGACGGTATCCCTGCCGGCCCCCAGTGATCAACATATCAACATAAGTGTTTTTTAAATTAAAGAACATGATCTCGAAAACATCTGTTAGTACAATGACTCTCGAAGGGGTTGATGTATTTAATTAATGTTGTCGTGTTTATTTACATTGTTTTGTTTAAGTGTTTTAATATGTATATTTTACTTTTGTATTTTATTCATACTCCGCTGTTACGCAAAAAGCGGGTCATAAATAAATAAATAAAATAAAAAAATTAGTTCAAAGGTGCGTTTTTTTTATGTAGTTTCACTGTAGTTTGACGTACTTCTGTTTTCATTATGAAAGTACAGTATGTGGAATGGACAAGTAAAACGGTACACATACTGTACTCTTATAACTGAAACGAAAGTACGTCAAACTACAGTGAAACTACACCGAAATTACATAAAAAAAAATGTACCTTTAGTGTGAGGAATGGGTAAAACCGCAGGTCAAGTTCGTAGACACATGCCAGCTAGGGTGGGCCTTCGGGTTAAAGAATGAAAAATTTAATCAGACTGCTCAATTAGGGAGAAGCAGGCATACTAAAACCAGATCTGAACTTAATTTTTCATAGTTCACCCAAAATCCAGCAGCGTCAATTTGGTAGGAGCCAAAATTTATTCTGACACCTCGGAATCTCAGATGTAGAGTCTGGTTTGGTCAGGTCAAAACCGATGTTTACAAGAGAATATTATCACACTGTTTCAATAACATGAGGATGGCGGTTTTAACAGATAATGCGTAGATAACACTTCGGATGTTATCTGTTGTGTTTCAAAATGTTATGCATAATAAGCGTTACCATCAGGAAGAACCGAAAAACCGCCAAAAAGTGTTTGTTGAGTTTTCTGACATCATGACGATAAGGAATAAAGTCAGTAGATGCTTCTTTGGCTCTTCCTAACAAAGCTTGTTATGCATAACATTTCATGCACAACATTTTCAAACACAACAGATAACATCCGAATTGTTATCTGTTACGCATTATCTGTTCAAACCGCGCATCCTCGTGTTATCTGTTATGCAAGTTCTGACAGTGCATGAACTCCCTTTACTGACATTGTACCGTGCAGCGCTGAGAAATACTTAAAAAATCGTAGTACTTGTACTCTACATAAGTGGAAAATATCCCGAGTACTTTATACTCGTACTTAAGTAAAAAAAAACCATGAGGGTACTAAGTACTCAAGTAGGTATTTTCCTAATGGTGAACGATTCAATTGGTCAGTACGATGGTAATCATCTCTGCTGAACCTGAACGGACGTCAGGGATCCATTGATTCTTTCTGCACTGCATATTGCCCTGTACTGACGCGAAAAACTAGACAAATAGGTACATTACTAGACTTGGTTGGCAAGCTTCCAACTTCACTGGATTCTTCCAAATCCGAAACGCATTACACGAGATGAAAGAGCCAACACGAGACCTACTGAATTTCTGGTCTTCACCTGACTTTGTCTACAGTATCAACGCACAGTAAAGCAAATAGATTGAATAAAACCACTTGATCAAGGAATTATAAGCACTATTGATAGTTTATGCCAGAATCCGTGTGAACTAATTGTCCGGGACGAAAACAAGGTTTAGAGGTCAGTTTCAGTTTCATTGGACTATACTCAAAGACAAAAAAAATTACACAATTTACATTCCTGCCAGCCAGGAAAGCAAAAATGTAGTGCTTGGCTAAGGCAGGGAAATAACTGATATTAATTTAAACACCAAACAGAATCAGCTAACTGAATATTATATTTAAAGAAAAAGGAAGGAGAGTAAAAAAAATAACCTATGGTTTCAACTTTAAATAAAAGGAGAGAGAAAATAAGGGAAAGAAGGAACGAGAAAGAAAGAAAACAAAAGAAAAACAGGAGGGGGGGGGGGTCTGAAGGAGGATAACACTAAACAATTTTCCCGTAATGACCTTTCGCTGCTCACTTGAAGGAAATGTGTTTTCAACATGTTTCTCATCGGTAAATCAAACCTTGGCTTTCCACCCACCCCTAAATATAGGGCTATGTGACCCATCTGCGAATAATATGTACTTTGACCATCCCCACCCTCTAGGCTCGGGGCCTACTCGCGGACGACGTGTACTTTACACACAAGGACCATCACACCAAGTCTGAACAAGGTAACCTACCTAAACCTTACGAATCAACACAACGCATCAGAAAGTGTGCTTATATTAAAGGACACCTGAATGAAGGGTACCAAGTATCATCCCTATCTGTACGACTTATAGAAATAAGGACTAATCTGTCCTTATTTGAGTACCGAACTACTTTAGAAATGAACAAATGTCTGCGTATACCTAGAAGAAATTCCAATACGATCCGGCCAGCGCTGTACAAGATTTGAATGAATTGCGCTTTTTGTCTTGGAGTCTGCATGTGCAAACCTCCAGAAAAGAACATCCCAATTTTAAAAACGTCACGCTCAGAAGAACTATGTTCTCTGTGGCCATGTCTGTAAATGCATTCTCTATGGTGTGTTCAAGTATGGTTTCACCGTTGAGGTGTCCTTTAATAAATTTAAAAAAAAATGTTCCCCCTTTCTTTTCCAAAGTATCAATGGGGTATTTTAAATCATAATTTTCTATCATAAAAGAACTAGACTGAAATCGTAGCATCCATACATTTACTCCTTTTACTTCCTACAATGGTCAACTATAAAGGGCAATACATTAACAAGTTTCACTAGACCGACGGGAAGACTGACGGAAAAGGGATTAAGAGGGAGGAGATTTTCGGGGTGGGGGAACTGATAAGAAATGGATTATTAAAATGATGGGCAGTTAAGATTTAAAGAAATAAGTAATGTTGGGAAGTTCCTCAGGTTAGCTTTTAAACACCGGAAAGATTTCTTCTGATGGGAAAGTTGTGTTTTTAGTGTTAATAAAGTATTCAGTGTAAATTAAAAATATTAAGAGTGTATTAGTGTGTATATGCGCATGTAAGATTGTTCACTTTTTGTTTTGTTTTGTTGCATGATGGCCTGATGGCTTTAATGTGCAAGTAAATCATTCATTCACTCATTCATATGGAAAAACTATACATCCAAGAGTCGGAGAAAAGTCAACGTTGCTAAAAAGCATGGCTCAATCTCCAAAACTTTGCAGTTTGAAAAGGAAGACGACGAAGAATTGCCTAGAACAGGGCATCCTCCCTCTAAACTATAAAGGAAGAACAAGTACATTAAAACAGGGCTAACACATTTCGTCTTTTTTAGCAACTGGTCCGAAGGCTACAAATGCTAGAATCAAAAGTTTCCACAATTCCCTGGCTTTTCTCTAACGTCCCTGACCTGTAGCCTAGAAACCCTACTCACAACAATAGACAATCCTTTGATGGTTCTCGCTTGGTCAAACGTAGGCTCTTTCCGAGCGTGCCAGCCTCCTCGAGACTAAAACTACCATCAGACAAAAGCAGGATACACAAAGGCAATCAAGGGAATCCGATAAAGTGAATAAATTACAAAGCTGAAAGGAAACACAATGCGGAAAGATAAAGAGAAGCGACTGAGGAAACAATAACGAAGGAAATCGTTTGTCCAGGAGTAAGCAAATAAATGGATTCCCTAAACCTCGGCGATTTACTGATTTGCCTTTGTTTTAATCATCACCCTAGCATCCATAGAGATGACTCGAAATCGTGATCAAGCATCTAATACGCCTGACAAGTTTAAGTAACCACATAGTAAGTCTAGCATACACTGTAAAAAGTTTCTCCGAGTAAGGATTAAAGTTAACTGCAGTATTTTATACTGGGATTAACCTTAGCTTTGCTGGGATAAGATTAATCCGAATTAGAAATAATCTTATCCCAATAGAGACGAGATTAGTCCCAGTAGTAAATACTGCAAGACTTTTTTTACAGTGTATTTTCGGATAGGCTATGACAAACGTTGGAAAAACCCATACTTTGTTTACTGTCTTCTTTTTCTTCCTTTAGCTGCGAGGGAGGCGCCCCGTTCTTGGCAATGCGCATTGACTGCGCCAACGGATACGTCAGCTGAATTTATTAGCGCTATTTCGGCATTTCTTGGCAAGGATAACCCTCACCCGATGAAAACTGTGTAGCCTGCGCAGTTGTATGATAGTTGTACGAAAAAGTTGCATCTAGTGATATGTAATAGTAAAGAGTACTATCATTTAATGTGCCTCAGACCGATCATAAGTAGTAGTATCCAGTAGCATTCTATCTTGCTATCCAGTCTTGCTAATAGTAGCATGCAGTAGAATGCAGTAACACGGTAGCCTTGAAGTAGGAGCATGTAGTAGCACAAGTTAGTACTCCCTGCTACTTTTTCGTACAACTTCCATACTACTAATTCTGAGGTAAATTTTTGATCGGGCAGGCTCAAAGCCAGATAAGTGAACCTGTGATACAATCAATGAAGACACAAATGCTCTATGACGGGTCTGAATCCGAGATCGTCGATTTCCACGACCGACGAGCTAGCAACTAAACAACCAAGGGGCTTGTGAAAAAGTTGGCAAATCACTAAAATCGCCAGATAGAAGCCGGCAACACAATCAGAGCTCAGCTCGAAATAACTTCTACTAAAAAATTCAATTCCCCGTGTCACCGGACTGGGTACTTTTTACGCATAGACAGAAATTATAAAAGGGACTCGTTAGCCTGACAAATAAATCTAACTTAATTTGTACTTTATCTTCTTATCTCGCAGCCTGGTAGCGAGTCTCTACTTGCAAAGACTTGCGGAGAAAGGAAAAAAGAAACATAGACTTAAATTAAAGATCCCGGTGGGGCGGCCTTAAACAATTTTCTTAATGCTGGTAGACAAGACCAAAGGTGTCGATGGGATCCCAAAAATCTAATATTTGATTCAGACAATTGGGTCTTTCTTAGCCAGATCCAGTCTTCGCCAGGCTCATCATCAGAGAAAACCAAGTTCAGATATACCTCTATAAGCCATATCTATTTTGACGATACTGACCAAGACTTCCTGCTTTACTTCTGCCAAGTTTCCGGTTTTGCCCGAATTCCGAGCTAACTACTAGTCCAGCAAAAAAAGAAAACTCAAGAAACGAATCCAGCGTATCTCCTTATCCCTATAAAGAACATCTAATCAACTTTAAATAAGACTTTGACTTAAAAAAATTCCGGTTACAACCGGATCCCGGACTAATTATATGTCAGGGTAAAAAACGATTGTCATATACAGACTCAGCCTCTCTTCGTACCCCTTAATCTGTCACCTAATGAGCGAGAAAATGGTTTTCACCATCGCGTTCAGCATGTCTTCTTACCCCTAATCCGAACATTTAATCAACTTCAAATAAAACTTTTAATTTCAACCAACTTTCCGTTTTTTTCACTATCGTGCTCTACCCCATTATAGACTATCAGATTAGCTGTTTAAAAACATTTTGTTTGTCCATTAATTTAAACCCCCCACCCCTAAATGTGGGGCTACAGAGCTCATCTACGAACTTGACCTTACCCTTGACCCAATAAATCCTCACACCAAGTTTCATCAAAATATCTCATTCCCTTCGAGAGTTTTCGTGCTTACAGACAGACGGACATTTTAGCGATGTTATAGGTATACCTCTACTTACGTTTTGGGATCCCAAAAAGAGGACACGGCGTTATCAGTCCGATCAGAAAGGAATACTTTTTATACCGATCACTTTTCGGTCAGTCTGTCGGTTCCACGATTGCAAGTTAGGTACATCCAGATGTGCTAGAACTTTGACTAGAGGATCCGGATGGAACTTGCTGAGAAGAAGAAGCATCTGCTCTAGATAAATCTTTTACACAACCAGACTGGATCTGGAAACTTCGGGGGCGGGGGTGTCGGGAGGGGTTTCCCGGAACTCCGGGATTTTCACGATGAAACTTGGCAGGCATATTGAGGGCCGGTTAAACTGACTTGAAAGTTGTCAGCTTCCAGATCCGACCATAGTGGGGCGGTGGAGTAGAGGAGGGGAAAACATAGCTTTCCAACAGGTGATCGGATTCGAACGAAACTTAATAATTAAAGGACATGTCTCTGGTGTTCTATTTCATCTGTGGACCAGATTCGACAGCTGTATGGGAGCTGGGGGGACACCGGAAATCTCGTGAAACACTTAGACTGTAAGTATTGCTGAGAAAAAATAAGCATGTACCCTAGACAAAACTTTTACACAACTGAAGTGGATCCGGACACTTTATGAGGGGTGGGGGAGGGGACTTCCCCGAACTCTGGTGATTGTGGTTTTTAGATTTTCACGATGAAATTTTTCGGAAATATCAGGGACCGGTCAAACTGACTTGGAAGTAGTCAACTTCCCCATCCGACCATCGTGGGAGAGTGGAGGGAGGGGAATCCGGAATATTGAGTCAAGCCTAACTTTCGGACGGGTGATAGAATTCGAACGAAGCTCAAAAACCGAATAGAAGAGATGTCTCTTATGTTCCATTTCAAGTCCACACCGGATTCGGCAGCTGTGCAGGAGTTGGGGGGGGGGGACGATCAGGATCGAACTTGCTGGAAAGAACAAGCATATGCTCTAGCTAAATCTTTACACACCGGATTGGATCCGGACACCTTGGAGTGGGGTTGAGGGGGGTGTTCCCGGCATTCCGGTGATGGTGGGGTGGAGGGGGCCGGGTTCTCCGAATTTTGGTGATGGTGGTTTGGGGATTTGATCGATGAAAATTGGCCGACTTATTGGGATCCGATCAAACTGCCCCCCTGTCAAACCCGATCATCGTCGGGGTATTGGAGGGACGGGGAATCCGGGGGTCCCGCGTAACTTTCGAACAAATTCCAATGAAATCCTTGCGTTATGATAGTGCTGAGGCTGTAGACATTGCAAATGCTACAAGGCTTCTGACTTAACTCACCTACCATGTAAATGGTATGGGATTATCGACCCTGATGAAGGGATCATAGCCCAGATCGCCAGATACAACTCTGATATTGTTGCTCATCCTTGGGCAACTATTTTGAGGCAATAGTTTTGTCTTTTGTATTTGGATATCCATTTTGTTCTTTGTTTTTCTTGAGTTAGTGTATTCTCTTGTTGTGTATTTTTCGTTTTTTTTTTTTTCATCTTATAATCCATCTGTTTTATAATAATATAATATTTATTTATTACCCACTTACATCAAAAAGATTAATAGTGGAGTATAAACTTGAAGAAGGAAAAAGAAAAAACGGAAAAAGACGTAATACAACAACTAGAATCAACAAAACATTAATAAAACAAACGGATCAAACCGTGGTGAGGCGACAAACGCCGATACGCTGTTTCTGAGAGCTTTTTGTGTAGATCAGTCAGCTTCTCAGTAATATTCGGAAGATAAAACTTTTTAACTATCTTTCGATTCTTGTACCACAGAGGAAGATAGAGAAGAAATTTACAGAATCGGAAGTAAGAAGATCGAATATCGCTAATGTCTTTTTTCTTAAATATAGGGTAAAGCCCAGAAAGGTAAAGAACAGAATGATCGGAGAAAGTAGAGTAAAGCTTACCAAGGGCGACACGATTGTATTTCCCTCGATTGGCTACAATTTTAGAGTAACCAATCTGGATTTTCACTCTGGCATCCCGGACAGCGCGCTCACGCAGAGTTTTAAGATTTTTTGTAAGTGTAATACCCAACCACCGGATCGAGTCTACATGAGGGATAGAGAAATTTTGAGAACTTAAAGGTCTAGTAGAAGAAGGAACGTTGAAAGAAAGATACTCACATTTATCAGCATTAAGCGAAAGACCGATATTAGTAAAGGAAGAAGAAACTTTATGAACCATCTGCGAAAGACTGAGTTTAGACCGGCTAATTTGAAGAATGTCATCAGCATAAGCAAGGTAGGAGATATCACTCAAACCAACAAAACACATAGAAGAAATATTCTCAAGAATACCAGAAATACAAAATTTAAAAATACTAGGAGATAATACTCCACCCTGCCGTACGCCCCGACGAACAAAAACATTAGAAGATGAAAAGGCACCATTAGTTTTAATCCGAAGATAGGAGTTACCATACCAAAACTTTAGAAGAAAAATAACAGAAAGGTTAATACCATGATTATAAAGAGAGTAAAGAGCTTGACTATGTACAACACTATCGAAAGCCTTGGAAAGATCAAGAGCACAAATATGAAGACCATAACCTTTAGCCGAAGCATCTTTAAGAAGGGAAGCAAGAGCACGGTGAGCGTGCTGGCAACCAATGCCAGCCTGAAAACCAAACTGATTCTCCCCAAAATTAGCATTAATGCTTATGAAAGGTAGTAAAATATACTCAAGGATTTTACTAAAATTACAAGCAACCGTAATAGGCCTGTAAGAAGAACAATCCAGCGGAGTCTTACCTCGCTTAAGTACAGAGGTGACAGTTCCACACAAAAAGCTATCAGGAACAAGGGAGCAGCACAGGCACATTTGGAAAAACAACTGTAAATGGAAAAACAAAGACGGGCAATTTATTTTTAGATGACATGCACTGATACCGTCAACATCAAAAGAGCTTGATTTCAGTTTCTTAACAGAAGCAATTACAGCATCAACTGAAACGGGAAGAACTTGTGCCTGAGTCAGGCAAGACGGGAGAACCGAATCAAGCAATTTCGAGTAAAACGCGTGCACGGCATAATTCACTTTAGAAAATATAGCAGAATAGTGGTCAGACCATGCGGCTGGTGTAATTGGGCAATTAGGATTTATCGAATTATCTAATTTAGCAGAATTAATCACTTTGTCCCATTCACTCTTACTGGTAGGACAATCTGACCCTTTATATCGGCTTTTGATTTGATTTGATTTGATTGACGTTTTCATTTGATGGGAAATAAATATCAACATACATACATACATTGTAAATATGGGTGTGGATCAGTCTACCACAAACCCCTGTTTTTTGGATACCCTATGCAAAACGCTGGATATATCTAGCCCATTTGCATACCCTAAGCCTAACGCTGGGTACCCTATGCCAAATGCTGGACACCAATAAAATATTGATGATCTGAGCGAAGCTCAGCAATCAACCAATCAGAATTCACCTATAGTGAGGTAGGCCGGGGTTAGAGTAACAACACATATCCAGCTTTTGGCATAGAGCAACCGGTGTTAGGCACAGGCTATGCCAAGCGCTAAATATGTCCAGCGTTTGGCATAGGGTACACTAGATGTATCCAGTGTTTGGCATAGGGTATCCAAAAATTAGGGGTTTGTGGTTGACTGGTAGAATGGATAGAATAGAATAAAATAGTAATTTATTCACTCCCCCTTTCACGGTTACAAAACCTAAATTGGTGAGTACTGTCTATAACATATACATTTAAAGGCACGTACAAATGGTCAAAGGCTATTTAAAATTTCAAAAATCTTTGGTATAGAACTATTTTGATAACGGCTGTGTTTGGCCGCTACTGGTTGGAACATTGGGACCTTCGTAGAGACTGCTCGCTCTTGCCTTTCCCTTACATTGTTGTATGGGGGAGGGTGAAACTGATTGTAGATGGGGTGCGAAATAAGTTTTTTACCGATCTCGAGGCATAGATCCAGTCTACCTTTCTCCAATGTATCAATTGTGTACGTGCTTAGAAGAAGGGAGTAGGGTACTTTTGGGCCTGGTTGGCTGGGTTTGGGCCTTTTGGCGACTGGTGTGGGTAGAATAGGATGATGACTTACTTATACTTGGGGAGGAAAAAGACTTTTGTCTTTTCACGCCAGGCTCATCAAAGGACCCCTTTCCGGTAATGCAATAACTGTGATATCGAAGCCTTCGTTTTGGAAAGCTGTTCTTCACATTAGGAAAAGACCCAGGACCAACCATAGATGAAGTCTCGGATGTCCCATCATCGGATGTCTCTTCCTCTAGAAATTTCTTCGCGTAGCTTTTCTCAGCGGCATCTTTGGGGGATGTCTGCAAAAGAACATATTCAGTCATCTTTTTTTTTCTATCTCTCTGAATTAAAAAAGTGCGACAGACAAATTCTAAGTCTAAGGGAGGCTCCCATTCCAATTATTCATGATGTTCATCGATCCAATCACGGACGTCTTTCACAGTCGATTTCCTTTAGAACGACCACGCGGTCAGCGCCGGGACTTGGGACACCTAACCGTGGCAGTCACTTGACTGTACAAAGAAATCTTGCAGTATTTGCTACTGGGATCAATCTTGTCTGTAAAAAGATAATCTGATCTCTAATTTGGACAAATCTTAAACGTGGCAGTGACTATACACTGTACAAAAATAACTTGCAGTATTTGCTAGTGGGATTAATCTTGTCTGTAAAAAGATAATCTTATCTCTAATTTGGATAAATCTTATCTCACCAGAGATACGACTAATCCCAGTAGCAAATACTGCTGTTAACTTTAATTCGTACTCGAAGAAACTTTTTACAGTGTAGCCAGATGGACATGCGCTGAACGTTTCTTTTGGAAATCGTCAGGTTCTCTAAAATAGCATAGTTTCACAGTTTTCTTGATCTGATTTTGTCTTCTTCTTTTTTTTTGACTCCCAAAAACAAAGAGCGTGTTCCACCCTTCTAACAATCGTCACTATTAGTTACTATTTCCTTTTCACAAACT
This sequence comes from Branchinecta lynchi, assembly GCA_023053575.1. Lineage (NCBI taxonomy): Eukaryota > Metazoa > Arthropoda > Branchiopoda > Anostraca > Branchinectidae > Branchinecta > Branchinecta lynchi. The sequence goes on from JAKZAP010000018.1 coordinate 14,621,029, forward strand.
CATGAGAAGTTAACACGCTGACCGTTCCAACCTTCTCGAAATAGTAACTAATAGTAACTATTTGCTAACCATGCTTGGGAACGTAGTAAGCGTGGTAACTACGCATCTCTGTAATGTGATTGGTCGGGTTCGCCCATGGCATGATATTCTGCTGGAAAACAAAAATCCCTCCAGCCTTGACGGCGTCATGCGTTGTAACTACGGTAAGTAGGAGAGAGGGGGTCAGGTCGGTCATAGGGGCAGGTCCGGACGTCAGCTCTGCAAACCTCGCTATTGAAATTTAAATTACGCGATTTTTTTTTCAGAGCTGTTACACTTATACTCATCTTCTGAAAAAAATTCCCGCAGTTACACTCCTGCGATGCTAGTGTCACTTTTTTTGCGCGAAATGAAGTTCTACGTCATGGAGTCGGCACCTCATTTTAAGTTCCAAACCCACTTATATCATCGGTGATTTTTATTTAGGTAGCTTAAGATCGGCTCTACCATGCCCCAATTTCCGTGATTGATAAAAAAGTATGTGAGTTACGAATTTATTTCTATGAAAACAGCAACAGGGGCAGGTCTGGACAAAAGCACTTGAGGCAGGTTCCGACAGTAAAGCTGAATAGAACAAAATAAAAAATAATGAAACAAGATAAAATCGGAAGAGTGAAGGACAAAAGTCAGCAAAAAAGCTCAGAAAGCCTTTAAGACCCATTCCAGAAGAAAACAAGTCATATTCAGACCCAGTGGTAACAGCATATCCGGATGAAAATAGCAGAAGTTGATAAAGTGGCAGTATACTTGTGCAGTTTTCCCAAACGGAACCAAATGAACGAAACTGAAACTGCAGCTATAGCAAATGTAACAAGACCAAAGGTTTCGATGGGATCCCAGAAGTTCAAATTTGATCAAGACAATTGGGTCTTGTCTTCGCCAGATCCAGTCTTCGCCAGACTCCTTAATTGAACACTTTTACTATTAAAATTTAGAAACAGATTAAGGCCAAATAGCTAATCATATGAGAAAACCAAGTTCAGATATGGACTCAGCATGTGTGTTTACCCCTTTAGGTCATATCTATTTTGCGAAGCAGATCTAAACTCCCTGCCTTACTTCTGCCAATTTTTCGGTTTCGGCGGAATTCCGGAACTATTTGTCCGGCGAAAAAATAAAGCTCAGAAACGAATGCAGCATGTCTCCTTACCACCAACCTCCAACCTCTAATCAACTTCAGATTAAACTTTTACTTTTAACAAATTTTCCGGTTTCAGCCGGATTCCGACCGATCTATACGTCCGGTGAGAAAATGATTGTCATATGCGAATTCAGCATGTCTTCTGACCGGCAGTCGAACATCTTATCAAATTTAAATAAAACTTTTACTTTAAACAAATTCTCCGGTTATGGCCGGATTCCGGCCGAACTAATTGTCCGACGAGAAAATAATTTTCATATTCGGACCCAGCACGTTTACTTGCCTCTAAATCGAACCTCCAATCAACTTCATATTAAATTTTTACTTTTCACAAATTTTCCGGTTTTCGCCGGATTCCGGGTGAACTATTTGTCCGGCGAGAAAACAAACTGCATATTCGAATTCAGCATGTCTCCTTGCCTCTAATTCGACTTTGTCATCAGCTTTAAAAAGATATTTTTTGTTCCACTTAATTTCAAACCCCCCCCCCCACACACTCCACCCCTAAATATAGAGCTACATAGCCCATCTTCGAACTTGAACTGTACTTCGACCTAAAGAGTCCGCATGCCAAGTTTGATCAAAATATCCCAACCCCTTCGAGAGTTATCGTGCTAACAGACGGACGGACGGACAACTTTTGCGACGTCATAGGTATCCCTCCACTTACGTTTTGGGATCCCAACAACGTGTATACAACTTTCTTGAAAGTCCTTCCTGGGTTACACACAAATTATGTCCGGAACTGCCCCAGCCATGTCCGAACCTGACCCCGGTCTGGGGGCAGGTCCGGACAAAAGTAGCTAATAGAGAAATAAGATTTGCAAGGAAAATGACAGCTAAGACATGATTCTAAACAGTAAAACAAAAAAAAAAAATCAACAGACCCTAAAACAAAATCTTGGTATGCAAAAAAGCAAAAACGTAACGAACCTGCCCCCCCCCCCCCTCTCCCCTAGGTTGGAACACGCTCAAGTTCAAATGGGTTGGAAAATACATTTCCTGAAATCAAAGCAGCTTTCCTTTTCTTACTCTGGAAACTGTGGGAAAAAAAGCCGGGTAAAAGTTGTGCTTTTCCTTAAAAAAAAAATATTGGGCGTGACAATTCCAGCTGGGGTGAGAAGTTTTCAAGCTCGATCGTCATGTTTTCAGGCTGTTGATATGAAAATAAAAAACTAACAGGGGTTCACATGTCCCTCGGTTTTCCCACCAATGAACAGATTTCCCGGAATCGAGGAGAACCAGAAACTCCGCTTTTATCAAAATTCCTTGAGACATCTGCTGAGAAATTTACTACACTTCCGTCAAGTGATCGCAGCAGAAGCTTCACTCTCTTAGTGCCCCCGTATTTTTGCGAGCCGGCAACTTCCCCGAGAAATATGTGGCTGCACCACGGTTCTTGAATAAGTAGGAAGCATATTAACTGTGCCGGACAGGATGTGTGAGGCTGAAACAGCGGACGTCATTTATTAATTAATTAATTAATTATCAAACTTCCTTGAAACCAGAGGCGTCATTTGGGGAGAGGGGCAAGGGGGAGCTGCGGCTCCCAAACGAAGACACAAGCTCCCCATAAGAAACCATGAAATCTCCAGGAAATAAAGTGATTTTTGTGAAATTTTTCAATTCAATTCAAATTTATCCGCCATAATATATTGCAGAGCAGTTATAACGTTGGCACGTTGACATTACAATACAGCGAGAAGAAGAAATATTTGAAATTCAGGGCTTGTTATAAAACTTAGTAAAATACGGCACGAATGTTTTTAAAAATCGCTCAGATGAATGGACGAGGCTCGTTAAATTTTTGCACAGAATTATATTTACAAGTACGTCTGGTCTTAACTTGTATTAATTGTATTAATGTTCTGGCATCATTATGACAAGCAGTTGCGCAAAGTTGAAGGTCTCTCACTCCTTAAGGCAGGCTAACGACCCGGACGGATCTCCTCCCCCCCCCCTCAGATTTTCGCGAATGACGCCTGCAGACTACTGCCCTGAATTTCATTACACTCCCGTAAAGTTTACGGAGCAGAAGCTTTACTCTCTTATTCTCCGCCATTTTCGTCAATACAGCAAATTTACCGAGAAATACGTAACTGAGCCCAGGCAATCTGAACAACCGGTAATATATTAAATGGACCGGACAGGTATTGAAATAGTGGATGTAGTAAAACTGGTATCATTGGATGTAGTAAAACTGGTATTCGATTTAAGCGTCACAACCCGAAAGATGGAAAAGTCATTTGTTGCTTGTTTAGGAGGACTATTCCTAAGTAACGGGTTCCATTCCCACTAGCGAATTAAGGCTTTTGCAGCACTATATTCCTATTGCCACCGAAAGAAACCAAATATCTTAGTTGCATTATTGCAGATACCATGGTATCTGTTACCACGATAACTGAATCTGCAATTAGTCGTTTTTGCAGTTAACATGGTATCTGATACATGGTGGCTCTGCAAAAACGACTATTGCCGAAATCGCACTATTCGAAGACATCCGGAAAGAAAAACTGATATCCAGTTACATCACTGTGCCAAACTCCTTTCCCACCAATTTGACAAAATTTGATGAAAGTGAGATGACTTTTCAAATACCACGATCAGTTACCACGGTCAGACCGTGGTATCTGAAACAGATACCATGATAACTAACCCGATACCACGATAACTGCAAAAACACCTTTTGACCGTGGTATCAGATACCACGGTAAGTGTGAAAACCACTTTAGACCGTGGTATGAGATACCATGGTATCTGCAAAAACGCAACTCTTGACTCTTATGGTTTTTGGTGTGTTACATTCGGATTCTGACTCAGGACAAACTTTAAGGTTATCTACCAAACTTTAACCTGGTTTCAAACCGGCTCAAACACCAGATACAGCGCGATGGCTTGAAAGCATTCGGTGCTTTGATAGCTATCCAAACCAAAGTCGCTGTAGTAACAAGACCAAAAGTGTCGATGGGATCCCAAAAATCTAATATCTGATTCAGACAATCGGGTCTTGTCTTCGCCAGATCCAGTCTTCGCCAGGCTAATCGTCAGAGAAAACCAAGTTCAGGTATATCTCTATAAGCCATATCTATTTTGACAATACTGACCGAGACTTCCTGCCTTACTTCTGCCAAGTTTCCGGTTTCGCCCAAATTCGGAGCGAACTACTAGTCCAGCAAAAAAAGAAAGTTCAGAAACAAATCCAACGTATCTCCTTATCCCTACAAAGAACATCTAATCAAATTTGAATAAAAATTCGACTTAAAAAAAAAACGCCGGATTCCGGACTAATTATATGTCCGGGTAAGAAATGATTTTCATATACAGACTCAGCCTCTTTTCTTACCCCTTAATCTGTCATCTAATCAAACTTTTTCTTTTAACAAATTTTCCGGCTTTGGCCGGATTCCGGGCGAACTAGTTGTCCGGCGAGAAAATGATTTTCGTGTTCAGCATGTCTTTTTACCCCTAAATCCAACATTTAATCAATTTCAAATGAAACTTTTACTTTTAACCAACTTTCCGGTTTTCGCCGAATTCCAGACGAACTACTTGTTCGGCGAGAAAATGATTTTCGCTATCGTGGTCAGCATGTATACTTACCCTGAATCGACCATTTCATCACCTTCAAATAAAACTTTTACTTTTAACCAACTTTCCGGTTTTTGCCGGATTCTGGACGAACTACTTGTCCGGCGAGAAAATGGTTTTCATCTTCGTACTCAGCATGTGTAAAAATATTCTGTTCGCCCCTTAATTTGAACCCCCACCCCTAAATGTAGAGCTACAGAGCCCATCTACGAGCTTGACCTTACCCTTGACCCAATGAATCCTCGCATCAAAATATCTCATTCCTTGGAGAGTTATCGTGCTCACAGATAGACGGACAGACGGACATTTTTGCGATGTCATAGGTATCCCTCCACCTACGTTTTGGGATCCCAAAAATCAGGGGCTCCACCAGAGATGTGGCTGGTTACGGTACGGCTGACGCAAATATTTCTCCAGCCCAAGCTGACTGAACTAAAAGGATATCGTCATCTGATTTTATTCGAGCGATATTTCGGCCCTTCTTGGCAAGGGTCCTCTTTAGGATCAAAGCTAGAAAAGTGAGCCTGTGATCGACGTAAGAACGGCTGGAAACACAGTGCAATATTACACTTTCAAAAACTTGCTCTTCGATTATTAAAGACGTATGTACATCTATCCGTACTGTATGTACATCTATCCGTACCGCTTATGGACGCATCGTCCGAACCATGGGCGCTATAATACGAAAGCTTTGGATAATTTATACAGCTCTTTTTGTGCTCCATCCATTTTATTTCGCTGGGGTGTCGCACATGTTCTACGGAAGAAGGAGTTGCAAAAGATGAGAAGATACTATTTCAAGTATGCAAAGCATCTGCTTTATTTGTCAAAGTTATATCACAGCCACATACTAACGGAGCGTTTCCAAGTTAAAGATGCAAGCGTGACACTTTTGGAAACTTCGTCGTCTCTGCCAAAAATCATGGACAACAGGGCCCAGCCAGCACATGACACTCTACATTCTTGTCTGGCCGATGAATGAAAAATTGTATATTGCATTTGTTGTGTTTTATTTAATTATTTTATTTTATTTTACATACTCCACTTTTCAAATGTAATAAATTACTTACTTACTTACTTATTATCAGCCGATGAATGAAAAAATGTATATTGCATTTGTTGTGTTTTATTTAATTATTTTATTTTATTTTACATACTCAACTTTTCAAATGTAATAAATTACTTACTTACTTACTTATTATCAAAGCGGCCATTCACTTTGACTTACTTTAAAACTGATGCGCTATTTTAAAAAGGGTAGGCTAAATATACAGATCTAAAAAAGTTAAGAAAATCCTGTTTTAGTGTGAGTGACGCGATTCCATCTTACAGGGGATGCATGTGAGACTGATAGGTCGGTAGTTTGAAGGGTCACTGCGCTTTCCTGCTTTGAATATTGGACTGACAGTTGCTTTCTTCCACAGAGAGGGCAGTTGCCCCAGTTCCAGGGACTTTTTGAAGATGGCAGTCAGCGGTTCGGTTATGACACCGGCGAGTTCCTTCAGTACTCTCGGATGAAGCTTATCTGGACCTTGAGATTTGCTCGGATCGAGTTGTATTAGCTTCTGCAGTACTTCAGTAATGTTTATCTGCGGGTGATCGATTTCTTCCTCCTGTTTGTCTTTTATGTCCGAAAAAGGGTCTGAGACGTCAGGCTCCCTTGTAAATACTGATGGAAACTGATCGTTCAGCAGATTAGCTTTCAGCTTCGGGTCGTCAACAGAAATGTTTGTGACAGGATCAATCAGAGATGGGAATGCTGGGGCGCATCTACAGTTCGTGTTCACGTGATGCCAGACGTTTTTTGGGTTTTCTTTGATGTTGTCAGCGAGGTTCTTCTCTCGTACGTTGGCTTCACGCCTGGTTGATTTCCTTACCCTCTTTCTGAGTCTACGGAAGGCTGCTCCTTTCTCGGGGCTATCGCGGTCGGTCGTGTATTCGTTCCACGCTTTTTGTTTTTCTTTGATGATGTCGACTGTAGCTTTAGGAAGAGCGGCCCTTTTATTGTCAATGTATATCGGTATGAATTTGGCCTCGGCTGAAAGTATAAGTTGCTGGAACTTGTTATACATCTCATGCGGGGAAAAGTCATTATCAAATTCTTGTGACCAGTTTATCTGACTAACTTCGCTGCGCATCGCTTCGTAATTACCCTTGTAGTAATTTCGCCTTGGCTTCGCACTAGCTGCTGAGATATCTGTGCTTATTGCCAAGGCTATGCAGACGTGGTCTGGTTTTCCGACAGACGAGAGGATGCGAATGTCACTTAAGATTTCGGGTTCCGCCACGAGAAGTAAGAAGAGGAGATGCGGTGTATCAGTGCCTCTCATCCTTGTGGGCTCGGAGATCAGCTGTTCGGAAAACAGTCATCAATTGTTCCCAAAAAGTTCGTCTCTGGACTGTTAAGAGTTGAATATGCTTGTGTTGCGCCTGGACCAGTCGACCTTAGGAAAGTTGAAGTCTCCAATGATAAGCATATTCTCTTATTTCGGAAAAGACCTTGACGTCATTATATGGGCTGCTGCTCGGGCTACGGTAGTAAATACCAAGGTCAAGATCGGGCGATGGGTTTGATTTTATCTGGAGCCACAGACTTTCAGCTGGAGGGCTCTGACTAGTGGGTGCCAGAGCTGCTTCCAGTTCTGTCTTGTAGTAGCATAAAATCCCGCTACCAGAGTTTTCTTCCGGATTTGCCTCGGTAAGTTTGTACCCTGGTATTTGGAATTCTGGTAGTGTGGGCTGATAGCGACAGTTTTTGCGCTTCACCTCGACAATGACCACGATGTGTGGATTTTCCACTTGAATCAGTACTGTGGTTTCATCGAGCTTGTTCAAGAGAGAGTCTGCATTAAAATACAAACATTTGACGCCATTGTAGTTTTTTCTTTGGAAGCTGTGGCCGTTATTTTGTCAGTGTCTTGATGGAGTTTCCTGAGTAGAGCTGTTGTCCGCTTGTGAGAGTCTCTTGATCTGATACTGTTGGGCATGGTGTGCTCTCTGCATTGGCGTTCGATCCAGGTTAAGGTAGACTTGCTTGCGTACTGTGTCGTTCTTTGACTTTCGAAGGTTTGGCGCGGCTTTTAGGATCTGCGATCCTTTCTTACGAACTTCGATCGAATTTCTTTCGAGCTTGACAAGAAGTAGCCTCGGAAAACCCGTATCACGTGCTTGGCCAAGCCTGACTGTCTCCAGTATGCCTGTTGCCTGTAGTTGGGCGCCCACATCGTTTTCTGCAGTCAGCTGACTGACGTTTTCTACATCCGTTCTGTTCTTTGACTCGGGTAGGCGGAATATGACGAGATTTGCGCCCTTATCTTCTCGAAGTTTCCTTTCTCTTTCTGCTTTGATTATTGTAGCAACGGCTGGCTCGAAGCTGTCCGGCGACTGTCGACCTTCTGTTCCCCTAAGCTGTTGTTTTGTGGATGGTTGTCTTTGATTTGTGGCAGTTGCCTGTAGTGATTCTGTCACTTTTAGCTGCAGAAGAGCAACATTTCGCTTACTACACCCTGAACATTCGTATTTGAACAGCCGGGACGCCTCGTCGTGCAGCTTTATTGCTAAGAACAGGTACAGATGCATGGTAGTACAGCCTGCGTGTTCCCACTCGCCACAAAAGAAGCAGCAGATGGAAGTTTTGTCTTCTGCTGGTGAGTGACAGTGACTGCATTGGAATATATTCTCAGATTCTTTGTTTCGCCAAGTTGACGGATCTGTGACAGGGGCCTACATATTATACTATGTAGGCCTATTCATTTTTATCATATCTGCATATATTGTGCGTCACTGCTTTGCATGTGATGCGTCATGAGGATCCTCTGCTAGCCATATTGTGTTGTGCTATTATGGAAATAAAGAATATATTTAAAAATATTCCCACAAAAAATTACTTATGAAAACGGTTCTACGACTGACAAGCCTAATCTTGTAGCCGATTCACTGATTAAGTTTTTTACGAATATCGGTGAAAAAATAGCATCCTAAGTAATGAACCGATAGGTTCAACAAATAATAAGCACTTTTCTTCATATCTTCCAACGTCCCAAAGTAAATCTATTTTTCTGTCACCTATTACTCAATGATAAACTAAATGAATTGTTTCTGATTTAAAGTCAGGCAACTCATTAGGTTTGGATGGGTACAGTCGTTTAGCAAATTTTGCACCTTACCTCTAGAGCATATTATTATCATTTATTCAAACAATGTTTACAACGGATATGTCTTTCTTTCAACGGATTCTTCATCAGCGATATTTATACAAACCTGATTACAGGTTTGTTTCCTTCCCCGAAGTTGAACCAGAGGATTGACAGCCTGACGAGGACCCTTGCCAAGAAGGACCGAAAATATCGCTGATGAAGAATCATAGCTGACGTATCCGTTGTAAACATTGTTTGAAAAAATGTTTCCAAGTCAGCTTGGGCTCAAAGAATATTTATTATTATCATTTCTTGTAAATGATATTATAAAAAAAATATTTTATAAATAAATTCTCTTTTCGAATTTTTTATTGATATTTTGATATCTGGGTCTGATTTAAAATTGAAGTTTGTTTATTACTATTAGGTTCGGGAACATCTGTAGTTTTCACATTCGGTTAGGCCTAGTATCTTCAAGTGTTCATATCAATACGCTAGCCAGCTATGTATTGATTTAGTGCACCAATAAAACGAAACTTGAACTTCAACTTGCCAAAAAGAGTCGAAATATCGCGCGATATGTGCATATGTGGTCTGTTGAGTTAGAAAACTCGTGTGCAGTCAAACGGTTCGTGACAAGTTCAAGTTCAAGTTTTTTTTAATTTTACACAAAAATACGAACAGATGACACAAGCACTGTGGAGAAAAACAATTCGAACATGCAGTGCTTGTTAAAAATTTTACTATAATTACAACAACTACGTACCCTATAAATCTAACAAAAATAATATAACTTAATAAGACGTTTTCATTACGAAGGATTGGGGGATATTTTCACGCGAGATAGACGTTCCAAAGGGGGAAACTACGAAACTCACCTCATCCTCTTTCGTGCAAGGTTCTTCGTGCTCAGGGGTTGTTGGCTCGCTCGGTGACAGTACTGAAGATACTTCCCTATCTTCTTTAGTTACAATTTCATGTTGGGCTAAATACTGACCGGAGGGTTCAGGCGCACCGACAGATGGCTTCTGCTCCGTGAATTTGACAGGACTCAACTAGAATAGTAAAACGTATTTAGGGCGAGTCTGACGGTCTGGAAAGCGCCGGCTGGTTTAACGACTTCAAAACTCGCTTCGCTTTCCTGAGCTGTTCTCGGGCTCCGCTAGTTTCCGCCAGCGACTTGGAAAGTCAATCCACTTTGGAGTGGAAAGTGATTTCGTCAAGTCAGCGAAAACTTGTAAAGGGGCAACTAAGGCGCAACGACTTTCCGTTTGTTCTTGCGCTCGACGGATTCTCACATTACTTTTCGGAAGCCAATCCAAGAGACCGCTGCGGATGCGAGAAAGAACGTATGTCTATCTATCTATCATAGAGCAAACTGCGACGGGTTATGCAACGGTATACCGACCTATGCCGACAGATCCAATTCTAACGCTGGAACGCCCTTCCACATGAAGTACTTTCCAGTGAATTGCCGAGTCCGAAACGAATGAGACCAAATAAACAGGTTAAATCACCGAATTTACGAAAGGACTATGCGGTGAAATCGATGCGGACTTAACAAAAGTTGGATGAATTACCAGATTCGATGTAGAATGGGAACAAATAAACGCGTTAAATCACCCAATTTGGAAATGTGAGGACAAAAGTTTTCATAAAACGGTCAATCAACGCTTTCAAGAATTCCCTGGAGAGTCTGTATGCTCAGGGGCGGCTTGAGTGAGGGGGGGGGGGGTGACGCCTTACCCCTGGCTTCAAAGAGTCGTACCCTCAGACGTACGTTTTGAGCTTGCCTGTATGACACTCGTATGCTTTCAGATTGCCACAATCACATAGGAATTTACCAAACATGTATTTTTGCCCGTAAATGACCTGTTTCTAGTCATATGGCTACGAAGAGATTTTCCAGTTGCATGTTTTCAGCTTGTCAGATTCACAGTTATGTGTTACAAATTTGTCAGAATATATTCTGAGCTTACCAGAGTGACACCAAATCGAGTGAATTTTAGCTGACCTGTCTCTTGTCGGGTTCTGCAATTTAATTATTTTATTTTTGCAATCTAATTTATATATATAATTCGTAAGTTTTGAGCTTCTCAGAATGACAGACGTATGTTTGATTATCGTGAATTTTGCCTGGAAACCTGCTTAAAGTGGTATGGATGCGGAGATATTTTCTGTAAGTCATATCCTATAACCCGATGAAAAATTTGTAGCCTGCATCGTTGTATGACAGTTGTACGAAAAAGTTGCATCTAGTGATATGTAACAGTAAAGAGTACTATAATTTAATGTGACTCAGACTGGGCCAATCTTAAGTAGTAGTATCTAGTAGCATCCTGTCTTGCTAATAGTAGCATGCAGTAGAATGCAGTAGCACGGTAGCCTTGAAGTAGAAGCATGTAGTAGCATCAGTTAGTACTCCACGCTACTTTTTCGTACAACTTCATACTACTATTCTGAGATAAATTTTTCAACGGGAAGTCATATCCTGAGTTTAAGGCAATTCAATATTCGGCTTCTTCCGTGAGCGAATCTTTGGAAATAAACTGAACTGATAATCGTTTGTTTCGAGCCTGTTAGAATGACAGTTGTATGTTTCAATGTTGTCAGAACGCCATAAATGCAGTTACAGAATTGTGATTTTCACCATTTGGCGCACAGTCAGAATGAAACTGGTTTTATACAAAACCTCTGTATTTTTGCAGAAAACACTGTAATAAGTTTCTCCGAATAAGGATGCAGTATCTGCTACTGGGATTAATCTTACCTCTATTGGGATAAAATTAATCCGAATTAGGGATAATCTTATCTCAATAAATACAAGATTAATCCCAGTAGCAAATACTGCAAGATTTATTTTTACAGTGAATAGGCTGATTTTCGAATTTGTTGGCCTGTAGCGAAAAGTTTCAATATCATCTGGTTTTGTGCAAATCTCCTTATTGTAGCCCAAAACAGGCTGATTTTTTGTACCTGTACCCAGCTTGTACCTGTACCCATGTACCTGGCTTTGTAAGCACTGTTATGATTGGCCTGGTGTTCACAATTCAGACCAAATCTATTTTGTATCATTTTATTCCGGATGACCACTACCTTTTATGGAAAGGGTCGAGCGGAAGCGCTGCCATATACTAGCTTTCGATGAAACATTCCGCTCCGTCTGGGAGTTACTAGGGCCACAGAAAGACAATGCAGATCTGTGCCATCCATTACTTTCGTTTGGAATAAAAAAACGACTCTGATCATAAATGTTTAAAAAAACTCAGCCTTAGCCAATTCTCTACCTAGTCGAACGGCGCGTCATTTAAGTAAACAAACTTGCAATCATAGACCTGCAATCATATATAGATATATAGATAGTTTATTGCTATAAGCAGCCCGAGGGCCATGGCAAAAATTTAATATACGAAAAAAACAAACACTAACATATAACAATACTCCTTTTCTTTTAATTTGTATTACTTATTCCAAAAAATCTACTTCTGTGTTCTATCGCTAGCCTCAAAAATCGCCCCATTTTCTTTAGACCAGCAAAACACTCATCCTTAAAAATTTGTTTTAACCACTCTTCGTCAAATACGCGCACACCATACTCTTCTTTTCTCCAGTCACTCAGCTCAATGCAATCGCAAAGCATGTGAATCACACTCTCATCCACGCAGCCACACATCGGACAGAAGTAAGGACCGAACTTCTGCTAACAATTACCAATATAACGTCTTCAATACACCAATTGGTAGACAATCTGCCACAATTCAATAATTATCTTTAACTCATCCCGTCTACGACCCTTTAAACATTATATTCTCACCCCACGTCTCGTTTACCGCAGCATAAAACCCCAAAGATTCCGACTGATCCTTCTGGGCGTGCGAAACCTGTACTTTTCTGGCTCTATCATAGATTGCAGGTTTGTTTCCTTCCCCGACGTTGACCCTGAAGATTGACAGCATGACGAGGATCCTTGCCAAGAAGGGCCGAAATATCGCTGCTAAAGAATCGCAGCTGAAATATCCGTCTTATGCGTTATTCGAATAAATATTTCTTGTCCATCACAACCTTTTTCACACAAAAATTGCCCTGATGAAATTATTTATTTTGACTTTTTTCCGTTCAAAAAAAGTGCCCGGATGAAATTATTTATTTTGACTTTTTTCCGTTGTATTTGATCGCAGATTTTGCAGGCTAGTTTGTTTTTAGGCTTTGACAGCTATTTATATCTATGTAAGTGTGTGTGAGTATGACTGATTTGTTGCTGTTTAAAGTTTTATACACCATACTCTTCAGTTTTGAAGGAATCAAATATATAATAATCAGAGCAAAATAAAACTAGGGAATATATAGCACCAAAACTGCAGGCAGCGACACCAACACCACTAGCGATAGAGAACGTCCCAACTGAAGCTCAATCAGTCGTGCACCAACGCTGGCTCCATAGCTTCATATTTTGAACAGAGCTAAAATACATTACCTCCCCCGTTCGCTCGATGTGTGCAGACTGCATTTTATCTTCACTAGAAAAAAAAAAAAAAAAAAAGTCTGTCTCGCTTTAAATGCAGGCGGCAATATAAGTATGGCCTGTTAGCGAAGCATGGAAATCACAGGCCTTGCGCTACTCACTAGTGTTATTTTGCTGAGATTATAATAATAACAAAATACAAATGCGTACTTACAAGGCCCTGCAACGACTGGTTTTCAATTTTCAGAGGGGCCAGCGAAACATTCTTCCTAGAGACGATTGACCCCTCTTCCTTCCAGTCATAACTCGCTCGTCGATCGTTGCTGATCATCTGAAGCTTCTGCGATAACAGTGACCCTCGTTTTTCGGCATGGGCTATTTCTTCAGCAGCTTTGTCCGGATGAGTATGAGGGTCGACCAGAACCGCCCTGCTTGCGACGGACCGACCACTCAGTTTTATAACATGGGGGTTCGGGGCTTTATTCCATGCTTCTAGCTCCTAAAACAAGTAATTATTAAGTCCCTTCGTCTACGGTGCGAAACTTCATAGATAGGAGAAGCAGAGTGCAGGTTCTGCACTCATCAACTTGTGTATTTATTTTCCTCTGTCCTTGGACAAGTGTTGCTAATGAGACACGGAAGGACTTACAGGAACAAGTTCAATTCCCACTCAATTTATTTATAACCTGTCAAAACAAACAATGGAGTGCGCGTACCTAGTGACGGAGTACAACAAAGAAATAAAAGACGACGCAAGCAGATTTTTTTTTTTTTCACAGTAAACACAACACAGGCGAGATTACAGGAACCACTGGTGGTGTTCAGTTAACTAGAAGATTTGAAACCTTCCATCCTTTCATTAATAATTTTTGCAGGCAGAGCGAGTAAAGATTTAAGGGCCAAAAAAGAATAGCAAATTTAAAATAGATCCGATGAACAAATTCTTAATAGAACCAGAAAAGAATTGCCAAATGGGGGACGATGCAAGAAGATGGGGCACAGTTACACTTCTGTGAGGTATAGAGATGAAACCGATTAAAGTGTATTATATTAGAAGCAAGTGAAGCATAAGCCATCCGTGTCTTTTTAACAGAGTTTTGGATGGATGCAATCGAACAGCTAATCAACTTCAAATAAACTTTTACTTTTTAACAAATTTTCCGGTTTTGGTCGGATTCCGGACGAACTACTTGTCCGATGACAAAATGGTTTTCACCATCGTGCTCAGCACGTCTTCTTACTCCTCAATCCAACATCTAGTCAACTTCAAATAAAACTTTTACTTTTAACAAACTTTCCGGTTTGGGCAGGATTCCGGGCGGACTATTTGTTCGATGACGAAATAATTTTCACCATCGTGTTTAGCATGTCTTCTTACTCCATAATCGACTATCACATTATCTGTTTAAAAATATTTAATTTGCCCCTTAATCTAGACCCCCCTACCCTACCCCTAAATGTAGGGCTACAGAGCCCATCTACAAACTTTACCTTACTCTTGACCCAAAGAATCCTCACACCAAGTTTCATCAAGATATCTCATTCCCTTCGAGATTTATAGCGCGCACAGACGGACAACTTTTGCGATGTCATAGGTATCCCACCACTTACATTTTGGGATCCCAAAAACTACTTATGCTATCAGGCTCCTGCACCCTAGTAAGTCAGTGCAGTAGTTTCTGGAGGTGAAGCAAAAGCAAAGCTACTGCTTCTTAGGGAAAAGATTAAAATTTAAGCGAATAAAGTAAACCACTGTATATATGTACAGACAAGGAAAAGGAAAGAATACACTGAGCTTTCAATAATGTAGTAAATGCACAAGATCAAAAAACTAACATTAAAAAAAAAGATGGAGAGCTCGATGGTTTCTCTGATAGTTTCTCCAATGGGCATCCCAAGGTAAACAAGACTGTTAGAAAGCGGAATAGATATTTCAGAAAGTTCACATCGCTTGTCTTAATTACCATTGAAGGACCTTTCATATCTGTAATACAAACGCAACCTACTTCCATAATCACTCCATATATTTCTAAACCCGGAGACCCCAATTTCCTACGGTACATTCTAATCCTTGTAACAAAACCACGCTGATTTTCTCACTTTGCCATGTTTTACTACCTTCGATGCATATCACGCTGTCGACGGTTGTCTGCGAGGAGTTTTTCCATCAGAAAAACCGGTTATGTAAATTGTTTCCCTGTTTTCGCTATAAGTCAACGGGTCTCGGAAAAGGCTTAAAACAGCCAAAACCGCAGGTTATTTGTTTAACGCACAGCCTAGTTTTAAAGTTTTCAAATATTTTAAAATACTGCAAGTTGAAGAGCAAACAGTGAGAGGGGTCCTTTTAGATTTAAAGCCAATTTCAATCTTAAGAGTACCCTTAAGATACTCCGCTTGGAAGCCAGTAAAATATCCGCTTGGACGCGTTAAAGTTGAATGAGGCGAAATAGGACGCAGCTCGGTCTTCTTAATCTCACCCCGCGCCAAGGACCTCACACGGGCATTTCGGCGCTACTTTGGCTCGAAGAAGTTCATCTCCATTATTATAACGTTAGAGAAGCACAGCTGTTAAATAAGTAAACTGGAATGAAAGAACGAACCGGGAGATAATAAATAACGGAGTCTTCAAGTGTAGGGAATAAAAGGAAGAAACGAGGAAATAATAAACAACGGAGAATCTTCAAGTCGGACTTCAAATCTGTGTAAAAAGTTTAGAGGAATGGGATACACGTTTACTAAGACATTCGAGATGGTTACAAATAAATATGCCGCGACGCTACAGGAGCTGGAGATAGCAATCGCACGAGCAGAGGGATAATATAACAAGACCAAAGGTTTTGATGGGATCCCGAAAATTTTAATATTTGCTCCCGACAATTCGGTCTTGTAGATATTCGGTCTTCAACAGACTTCTTATACATTTTTACTTTTAACATTTACAAACAGGTTAAGGCCAATGGTAATAATCGGAGAAGACCAAGTTCGTATTTGACAGTGCAAACCGGATAAGCAGGCTGAATTTCAACAAGTTCAGACATTTTCAGATATCCGTTTTGCGCTGTCAAATATTCAAATATGGATTCAGCATATGGTTTACCCTATAGCCTAAGTCGTATCTCCTTCCTTCCTTACTTCTGCTCAACTTCCGGTTTCGGCCGGATTCCGGACAAACCACTTGTCTGGCAAAAAACTAAAGCTCAAAAACGAATTTAGCATGTCTCCTTACCCCTACATCCAACCTCTAATCAACTTCAGATTAAACTTCTGCTTTTACCAAATTTTCCGGTTTCAGCGGGATTCCGAGCAATCTATACATTCGGTGAGAAAATGATTGTCACATGCGAATTCAGCATGTCTTCTTACCCGCAATCCGAACATCTTATCAAATTTAAATAAAACTTTTACTTTTAACAAATTCTCCGGTTTTGGCCGGAATAATTGTCCGGCGAGAAAATAAATTTCATATTCGGACTCAGCACGTCTCCTTGCCCATAAATCGACCCTTTAATCAACTTCATGCTAACTTTTACTTTCACAAATTTTTCGGTTTTCGCCGGAATCTGGGACAACTATTTGTCCGTCGAGGAAATAAATCTGATATTCGAATTCAGCATGTCTCTTTACCCCTAAATCAACTATCTCAATACCTTTCAAAAAATATTTGTTTTGCCCCTTAATTTGAAACCCCTCCCCCACCCTCAAATATAGGGCTTCAGCGCTTCGAACTTGACTGTACTTTAGCCCAAAGGATCCTCCCACCAAGTTTCATGAAAATATCTCAATCCCTTCGAGAGTTATCGTGCGGACAGACAGACAGACAACCTTTGCGATGTCATATATATATATATATATATATATATTGTTCATTCACCAAAATAGCAAAGATAGCTACACTGTAGAAAGTTGCTCCGAATAAGGATGCAGTATTTACCACTGGGATTAATCTTATCTTTATTCAGATAAGATTTATACGAATTAGGGGTAATCTTGTCTCAATAAAGATAAGATTAATCCCAGTAGGAAATACTGCAAGATTTTTTTTTACAGTGTAGCAAAGGGTAAGTCATAGGTATCCCTCCAATTACGTTTTCGGATCCCAAAAAGCAGAATAAGTACGGCAGGTCCTTTAATGAAGTTGGGAGTTTAGGGAATAAAAACGGAAATGTTCATAGAGGAAATATTATTTGTACAGATACTTTCTTCCTCTTCCATCTTTGACAAATGACGATCTCTTTAAGAGATCCTCTGCGTTCACCTACCTCAAGCCCACTAGAGTAGGCTACTCTTAACCTGTTTGCCTATTCTTAGCTGGTGCAAGCTTTTTTTTAATCGGACCGGATCGGATATCCGACCAAACCAAGTATTCAAAGTATAGTATTAAGATTGGTAAAGTTAAATTCAAAAATAATTTGAACAGCAAATGGAGTTATAATTTTTGAAGTTTAAAATTTTGTTTGTTTGTTTGGAAAGAGTAGGTGACGTTAAAGATTTAAAGGAAATGTTAACGTCACCGAGTGGAGGAGGAGTCGTAGCCCAAAAAGTAAAGTAACAAATTTTCGAAAGGCTACGCGGGTTTAAAAAAAAAACAAAAAAAAAACAACCAAGTATTCAAAACAGGCCAAGAAGTTCATAGGCTACAAAGAGATCGAGAAAATATGATGTAAAAAGTTTTTCCGTATAAAGATTAAAGTTAACTGAAGTATTTGCTACTCGGATTATCCTTATCTCCACGCAGATAAGAATAATACTAAATAGAGATAAGACGATCCGAGTACCAAATACTGCAGTTAACTTTAATGTTTATACGAAGAAACCTTTACAGTGTAGTCATACTCATTTACTGGCTGCGCATGTTCTGTTTACAGAGCTTCGGTTGTTGGGACTGAGTAAATTCTGCCTTTTATATTATCCTAGTCCCCTTGTGGAATTATATGCTTCTGGAATCCCCGCCTCAACTTAGTTCCGGACGTCATTTTACCGGCTTTTCGGCAGTGCCGAGTTTTGCCAGTCACGCAAACGAAAACTTGCAAATCGGCGACTTGAATGGTCAGAATGATTTTGCCCTTGTTCCCCTTTTGTTTTTCATGTTCTCAAATAAAATGAAACTGACAAAATAAGCAAACGTTCATTATAAGATGTTCATTGTAAGTCTTTTCACGTCATTGTCTTCCAGACTCTCAGACTACGTGGTCGGGCTCGATCCTCACCAAGACCAAATATTTTGCTAACGCCAGAGCAAAATAACACTAAAGAGTAGCACCAATACTTATGCTTTTCATTCATCAGAATAACGGGCCTTACTCGTAGCGCTGCCCACTATGCACGCGAGATTCAAAGCCATACAAACTTGGGGCTATAGAAATTTTTTAGTATGTCTAGACGGTCTCGAGACGCCTTTTTCAAGGACTCGGACTCGTCTCGGGCTCGTCTTTCACGGAGCTGTCCGTCCGCCAGAGCTGTGGAATCGGACTCCGGACTAGTCTCGAGACGCCTTCTTCAAGGACTCGGACTTGTCTCGGACTCAAATTTACTGGACTCGCAGCAGCTCTGCTATACATTTTGTTTGTTGTGTTCGGAATATGGAACTATCGGAGCTAGAGCTGGTACAAGACTGATTGAGCCTCAGGTGCACGTTCTCTATCGCTAGTTGTTCTAGTATCTCTGTTACTCGAGTGTGTGTCACTTTTTCAAGTCTTGGCGCTAGTCCCTTGTGTTAATCTGCTCCTGCTAACACATTTGCATGGTAAAAAAAAAGCGATTGCAGGACTTCTGTGAAAATAAAAATTAAATGACTAACCAACGGGAGTGGAGACGGGAGTTTTCACCTTCTTATGATTTTATGTAGTTATGATGTACCTGACAAAAGCGGCAAGTTCGGCAATCCAATGCTGTGAAAGCTGGTAAGACAAGGAATGAATGGGCAGTGTTACTAGTAAGAAGCCTGAAGTGAGCCAGACAAGGTGTAAGAAGGCTGCATAGTGATGACCCATGATGTCAACAAAATATCTTACCTTGTTTGACGATGCAAAACGGATAAGTCAGCTACATTTTATTCGAGCTATATTTCGCCCATTTTTAACCAATTTTTCAGAGAAGAAGTTTATAAAATCAGATATTTAAGGAAGAATCTTTAATTGTAATAATTCATAGATGGCACTTTACACAAGGGACTTGTAACGTGACCAATAAACCAGAAACAGTTTTTTCGAATATAATTTAGAAGTCTAGTATTCCATTGTCGGAGCCACGTAGTCATACCAGGACCCACAAGGTGGGGTCTCATGGTGAAAACTAAATATATATTTAGTTTATATTTAATTATATTCGAAAAAATTGTTTCTGGTTTATTGGTCACGGTACAAGTCCCTTGTGTAAAGTGTCATCTATGTATTATTATAAATTTCCGTGACATGGGGATGTGAACTGGTTAGATGAGTTTGCCTTCGGGCGGGATCACTGTTCCTATGCCCGGCTTCTACCAGACTATTGTAGTGGTTTGCGAACTCTGTTCTCAAGCACCTCGGTAGCAATTGGTAGAGCGCCTGCCTTGTAAGCAGAGGGTCCTGGGTTCAAATCCTGGCTGAGGAGCATTTTTGTCTTTCAGTTGTCTTTCACTATACTTATATAAAAAAAAAAAAAAAATTCTTTAATTGTTTGTCCACAAGTTCATTTTCCAGCTTGAGCGGCATGAGCCTGAAGAGGACCCTTACCAAGAAGGTCCGAAATATAGCTCGAATAAAATGTAGCTGACTTATACGTTTTGCAACGTCAAATATGATCTTGGGCTGAAGGACTACTTATATCTTACCTTTACCGGGGTTGTGTAGGGGGTTGTTTCTGGTGTTGCTTCTACAGCCTTCTCAGCCAAGGGATGTCGTGTTATTTTGTCGACGGGGGTACTAACTCGTTGGGTGTTCTAGGGGGAGAACAAAAATATCTCAGGCGGTATTCAAGTTTATGAGTAAGCAGAGATAGGCGAATCCGAATCCGGATTCAAATCTAGGATTCATCCTTTCTCAGGATCCGAATCCGTATTCGAATCTTCTGCTTGTCACAGGCTGGATTCGGGTTCGGATTCAGATTCCAAACCTTGAATCACAAGCTTGAATCACACGAGCACAGAGAGTGCTCAATGTATTGTGCTTAACAAGCCCTAAATTCATTCTTGGTTGCCGAGCGGAAACCCGTACTACAACAAGCACACACGAAACCCTAGAAATATGGTTTACATCGTCCAATTAACCGTCTCATTTGCCTTATATAACAGTGCTTTTCTGTCACCTCAGATTTTAAACTGTAACTTATGTGTATGATTTGATTTTTATTAAGGTCGGATTCGATCCCGGATTCGAATCCTCAGCATGAAATGGTGGGTTTGGATTAGGATTCGTACCTAGCCCTGGATTCGGATTCAAATCCTTTCCTGATCGGATTCGTCCATCTCTGTAAGTAAGAACTGAGACACAAAAGTGCTCCCAGTCCTCTGGCGGGATTTGAACCCACGACCTTCGGCTTACATGGCCAGGATTCCCTCTCCAGAGCCCCTGGATGATCAGATCCGGAAAGCAACAGTTCTACGTCAATCTGGTCGGGTCTCAAATACGCGCTGCCAAGTTTCATCGTCCAAGCACATCTAGAGGTACCCTAACTCGCGAAGACTGGACTCCTGGGACACCCCCCCCCCCCCTACAGCTCCCCCCACAGTACCCGGATACAGCCTAGTCCTATAAATAATGCAGCTAGGACTTACGCTGATTCTTCCCACCAAGTCCCGTCCAATCCCTCCACTTTAAGCGTACAACGAGCTTCCCCCCACCCTTGCAAAATCATTCTGATCCGACCACCCGTTCGAAAGTTATCAATGCGTAAAGCCTCGATCTCTCCACTCTGTCCCGGATAGTTGGATCCGGGTAATGAAAATTTCGAAGCCAATCTGCTCGTCCCTATATGCCTGCCAAGTTTCGTCGTCCTTGCACACCTTTCCAATCCCCGAAGAAGTCATCTCATAAATGTTCCATGCATTCTTATAAAAATTAAAAGAAAAGATTCGCATCCTTGTCTTTAAAAAAATGCTCTCTACCTTTTGGTAAAGAGCTCGAGTTTAAAGCCTGCGACGGTTTTCAGTTATTAAAAAAAAAAAAAGTTTGAAGAAATCACTTAGCTACATCCGATTCCCGATGAAAATTTTTTCTGAAAATAGTACTATGACGTAGTACGAAAAAGTTGCATGCAGTACTAACGATGCTACTAAATGCTTCTACCTCAAGGCTACCGTGTTACTGCATATTACTATATGCTACTATTAGCAAGACTGGATGCTACTATGGCAGGACAGGATGCTACTGGATAATACTACATAAGATTGGACCAGTCTGAGGCACATTAAATTATAGCATTCTTTGCTATTACATACTACTACATGCAACGTTTTCGTACTACTACCATACTACTACGCAGGCTACAAATTTTTCATCGGGTTAACGGGGATGAAAAAGACAGGAAACACTACTCCAAATTGACGTCTGGAACTCTTCGCCAAAGCTAGGGTTTCTGGTTCTGATGTTTGCTGTTCTTACTGAATAGCATCACTGGTTTGCTAATATTTGTTTGAAGCTTTTTTTTTCAATTTCATTGCTGAACTTATCCAACATTTTCGTTTTAAATTTTGTTCTGGTGATGAGTTTTACGCGTCAACTCAGAGTAGCGTTTCAAATAAATTTCAAATAATAATCATAATTTGAGATAATTTTCCGAAAATTTCAAATAATCAAAACAAATAGTCTTGCACCACTTCACGGCAGAGAGCCTCGATGGCTAGAATTATCCGTTATGAAGATTATCTGTTATGAAACTTCTGACAGTGTATGCAAGTAACCTCCTCATCAAGAAACAGGACGAAAGGTGTCAATGGGATCCCAAAAATCTAAGATTTGATCCAGACAATTGGGTCTTGTCTTCGCCAGATCCAGTCTTCGCCAGGCTAACCATCAAAGAAAACCGAGTTCAGATATTCCTATCAATCTATACCTATAGGCCATTTCTATTTTGATGATACTGACCGAAACTTCCTGCTTTACTTCTGCCAAATTTGCGGTTTCGCCCGAATTCCGAGCGAACTGTAGTACAGCAAAAAAAGAAAATTCAGAAAAGAATCCAGCGTATCTCCTTATCCCTATAAAGAACATCAGCATTAAATAAAACTTTGACTTAAAAAGGGACAATCGGATTCTGGACTAATTATATGTCCGGGTAAATAATGAGTGTCATATACAGACTCAGCGTCTCTTCTTACCCCTGAATCTAACATCTAATCAACTTTAGATAAAACTTTTGCTTTTGACATATTTTCCGGCTTTGGCCGGATTCCAGGCGAACTGGTTTTCCGACGAGAAAATGGTTTTCACCATCGTGTTCAGCATGTCTTCTTACCCCTACATCAAACATTTAATCAACTTCAAAAGACACTTTTACTTCTAACCAACTTTCCGATTTTTGCCGGATTCCGGACGAACTACTTGTCCAGCGAGAAAATAGTTTTCACCATCGTGTTCAGCATGTCTTCTTACCCCTAAATCAAACATTTAATCAACTTGAAATGAAACTTTTACTTTTAACAAACTTTCCAGTTTTTGCCGGATTCCGGACGAACTACTTGTCCGGCGAGAAAATGATTTTCACCATCGTGCTCAGCATGTCTTCTTATCCCATAATCGACTATCACATTAGCTGTTTAAAAATATTTTGTTTGTCCCTTAATTTGAACCCCCTACAGAGCCCATCTACGAACTCGACCTTACCCTTGACCTAAACAATCCTCACACCAAGTTTCATCAAAATATCTCTTCCCTTCGACAGTTATCGTGCTTACAGACGGACGGACCGACTTACGTTTTGGGATCCCAAAAAGAGACTATCAAGAAACTGTCAATACTCTATGACTCCATGGTATGAATCTACGGTAACGTTGCCAATCGTTCTTTCAGCCACTAGGTTCAGATTCAGGTTCTTTAATTTCTAAAACACTTCGTAACAATATATTTCGATCACTGGGGGGCCGGCAGGGATACGAGCTCGTTAGCTCGGCCCAAGGAGCAATGGATTGGAAAAGGGTATAGCTGGATATGGACCCAATGGGGGCTCATTAGGTGGGAATTTCTGTTCTACTGCAGGCAGAGGCAGCAGGCAGAAGTGAAATTTGCCTCCAGTGGGAACTCAGCTTTACGCATTCACCTTTGCTTTCTCCTACGCACCAATATCTAACAAAATACATATAGCGCAGAGTGTGTACTTACTGATAGATTAACGGGGGTCAGTGGAAGCCCGGACACAGAACGACCTGCTCTTCCCCCAACTGCTTCGTGTATAGCCTGGGTCAACTGAAACCATTGGTTCTCGTCATTTAGGAGGGATTGAAGATTGTCACACAGAAAACTCTCAGGACATATCGCCTCAAGCTCGTGGTAGCTGACATCAAGGCCTGTAAAGAAATAAGATGAGACATACTTCTAGCATATGGCTGCAAGATCTTGTTACACATTAGCCCCCCCCCCCCCCCAGAAAGAGAAAAAATAAAGCTACCTGCAGAAATTGTAAAACCGGAAACAATTCGTCCGGATACAGGCCAAACACAGTTTGTCTGGTAGAGTTCCGAGTGACGAGCGGCAACCCTCGTTATTTGTTTTGTATGCGACGGCCTTCGGACTGTCTAGGTAATATACATTTTCGTACATATATACCATATCCATGGTTAGCGCCACTGCGCGACCCATTGTAGTGTTTTTCTGTTTTTTATCTCTGTTTTTTATATATATATTTTTTTTACAATGATCGCAAATTTGATTTATAACCACGAAAGCCAATTTTTACAATAAACTTTCTATCTATCTACCATAGTAACAATTAAAAAGAGAATGCAGATTTTAGTCATACTCCCAACAAAGCATGATTAAATATTCCTCGAGGCCAAGCTGACTTTGAAACATTTATTAAAATAATGCATATAACGGATATGTCAGCTATGATGCTTCAGCAGTATCGATATTTCTGGATTCAGCGCTTAGCGGAGTTAGTGCGACTGGACACGCTACTGCAGATCAGAAAAGTTTGAAAACTCTTCAATAAAATTGGGTTCTCCGACTCCGATTTATTATTACTAATAGCTTGCCATACTTTTCTTTTATTCGACATTCGACTATACCCATCTATGCTGAACTTCACAATTTCACAATAACGTTCGTGATGATGCTCTAATCCACGTGGAGCACTGACTTCGAAAAGGGTGCATTCCAGGCACACCATAAGTCCGTTTCAGTGGCTACATGTTCTTGACTCGGACAACATATTAGAAAGACAGTAGACAGTAAGAGAAATGGTAAGGGAAGAGGCTCTCATTCAACTGGGAGTTTCTAAGGACCGCAGAAATACCCTTTCAAAAAATTTCGGAGCAACGATGTTATGTTATCCCTAGTTGAGCCGTCTATTCCCCCTTTCCGTCGTCGGTGCATCGGTCCGATAGGAACAATCAGTTTTTGCCTTATCCTGCCAATTTTTCCACGGTTTGATTCTGCATTTATTTCAGGTCATATGCTGTTTAGTGCATTAGTTAATTTGATGTCGTTTTTAAGTATTTCGCAAATATTTCTAAATTGACCTCTTCTGGCTTCAAAGCACAACTCTTACTAGAAATGACCTTTTCAATTTGATAGTGCAAAACGGATATGTCAGCAGAATTTTACTAGATCTAAATTTCGACCCTTCTTGGCAAGGGTCCTCTTCAGGCTCAAAGCCGCTCAAGTTGGAAAACGAACATGTGGGAAACACCATCTTCTCAAAATGAAATGGCTCAGAAATATCGTTTCCAAGAATACCATCATCTTTCACGAGAAATTAGCTGTTTTCTTGTTAGCGCTCGTAAACTCTATTCAGCTTCCTCCTTTCGACGCGGCGGCTGGACGCAGCATATTTTAAATCGTAAGCGCCCTAAAGAAGTCCAAAACAGAAGTTGGTGTACCACGGCTTCCAAAATGAAATAAACACTTTGAAGCTCCGCGTGTCCTTATTTGTAAAATAGTCGTTGACGGACCTTGAAGCTTTTAGCGAAGTTTGCGAGGCGTGACTTTCGAAACTCGGCTAGGCTCTAAAAGCGCTGAAAGTCTTAGGCATAAAACGAAACAATGCCGAAAAGCCAGGATTTCAGAATTTTTTAATCCTATATAAGAGAGCTAGGGATGATATGAAAAGCAGAATAAACAAAAGGGGTTCTTTAAGCTACACTTTAAAAAGTTTCTCTGAGTAAGGATTAAAGTACAACTGCAGTATTTGCTACTGGATGTAGTAAGATCAGATTAATCCCAGTAGCAAATAATGCAAGATCTCTTTTTACAGTGTATTTGGAATTAAATTTGAAGAGTTGATTGATCTTCTCTTACCATCTGTAAAATCGTCCTTCCAGAAGTCCTCCAACTCCTCCTCCCGGAAAGGGTGAACAGAGAGCACAAGTTGATAACATTCCGCCAAGATGTCACTAGTATCCATGCCTTTCCAGCGAATGTCCGTCATTTCGCTGTCTTTCGTAGCCGTCACAAGATGCGGATTCATTCGAACCGTCTCGAGAAGCGGCTGAAAAAAAAACGCCAACTGATGAGGCAGCAGAAGCGATAAAACCAAGAACAAAAAATCTAACAGAACTTCTGCCTTTACTCCCATGCAGCGACTATGAATACCCCGATTAAACTGAGCGGACCTAGAGGTATTTACTCTAGCTTTGAGCTGATGTTGATACCCGTTTACTCATCTTCCGTCTTCGCCGTTGCTTATCGCAGAAAAAATAGTGTAGGATGCGTACTCTTCGCGGTGACCCACTCTGGGTCGTGTCCAGAGAACCATCGGCTTTTACTTCTACTTTTCCTCACCGGCGGGATCACAACGATTTAGCTATTTGCAGAGGTAACGAAACGTGATGTGGCGCGAAGCTACTAAACTCCGCTCGTTCGTAGGGGACAGGTATGGGGAAGTACTCGACTCCGCATAGTCAAATTAAATGTTTCAGATTTGGTAAAACCAAATATTACTTCGCTTCAAGCTGACTAAGAAGCATACATAACAAGACCAAAGGTTTGAATGTGATCCCAAATGGAAATATTTATTGTACCTTTTCATCCAGCCAGACTATTAGGTATTCTAGGTTTTCAGAATCTTGTCTGTCTTTATTTCCAGTCTCACCAGATTATGGAGGGAATCCCAGTACCGGTAGAAAACTCGGAAGATATTCTGATCTAACACATTTGTATCTATCTATATAGATCACTTTTATAGGTTTTAGAGGAGGTTTTTCTTCTTTTCGAAATACCCGGTTTCCATCAGAACGCGATCGTCCCATTTACTATAATATTATTTATATTACAAGGCGGCCTCGTCATCTCTAATCTACAAGACTCGACCGTCTGGCTGGATCAAGAAGTCGAAATCCAACAAACATTACATGTTTAGGATCCCATTGCAACCTTTCGTCTTGTTTTGTTTTTGTTTATAGCTGGGTTGTTCCGACGACGAAGAAAGCAGGCTAAGTGCAGAATTGTTTATCCTTTTCATCTTTATCTTTATTACTGTCTTAACACAGATAATTTGTAAAGGAGGTTTCTACTTCCTAAAATGTTCTATTGTACCAATATGAATTCCATTTCTAATTTAAAAAAAAAAATCTAATCCACCAGGAACAAAACAGATTTCACTTAAGTCTAGCTTATGCCCATGCAACTCCCAGGGTAAGCTGTGCCTTTGACAAAGACCAGCCGACCCACCTGGAAGCATAGGCGTATATACCATCCTAGGATAGAGGGGGGAGGGGGGGGGGCAACAAAAAATGTGCCGACCGGTTACTGTGTATGCCGACGAAGTACCGGAATAGCAGGAGATGAAAAATTTTCTTGACGTCAGATTTGGTAGGTCTTACTGTTGCTACATTAAAGCATACGTTTTATATTTATTTTTATTAGATTAGCTTAGATTAGAATACGTTTATTACAAAAAAATGCATCCCACATAATCTGAATCACCTACAGGGAAAGTCCCGGGGACTTGTTAAATAACATCCGAAAAACAAAATTCACGTCTATTTACTAATGAAAAGTAATACTACTTACTACTAGTGAAAATGAATACTACTACTACCACTACATTTCTACTTACTAAAACAAATACTAAAGAAAAAGAAAAAAAGAAAAGTAAAGAAAAGAAAAAGACTGACTCTTGCTTACTCTTTTGCGAGGAAGAACCTTTAGGTGTAGTATATATATCTTCCCAAGAAGAGCCAAAATATTGCTGGAACAAATGCTGCTCATCCGTTTCGGATTACGCTAACATTTCATTGGCCCAAACACTGATTAAAAGTTCGAAATTCTTCCCTGCCGAGCAGTCGCACAGTTGTCACCATACCACTGCCAGCTATCAGTTCTTC
The DNA here is from genome assembly GCA_023053575.1 of Branchinecta lynchi. Taxonomy (NCBI): domain Eukaryota; kingdom Metazoa; phylum Arthropoda; class Branchiopoda; order Anostraca; family Branchinectidae; genus Branchinecta; species Branchinecta lynchi. The sequence goes on from JAKZAP010000018.1 coordinate 14,648,850, forward strand.
CCTACGATGACGTTAAAAATAAGATCTTACCTTGAGGGAAGAGCGAAAGGCGACCAGGGAGTCCCTCAGTCCTATATGTGACCTCATATATGACAGAAAATTGACAGGGAACATTCCATATAAACGATGGAACAAAGCAGCTATGGCCAGGCGTAAGTGAATCAGGAACATTTGACTCGAGCTTGAGCGAATAGTATGCCAAACGGTAAGACGGCTAGAAGAAAAGATAGCGGTTTCACACTAGAACAAATCTCGTTTCAGGCCAAAGTAAATTTACCTGATTTTAAGCCAGACTGTGGGGAGCGCAAGTTCACCGAAAGCTAAGTGAAAGGCGTAGAAAGCTGAAACTTCGACGGCCAAAAGATTCATATACTTTTCGGCTTAGCAACAGCAAGTTCAATGTGACCGTAACGGTGCTTTCGCAGTAGGCTTAAGTGGTTACGTTCCGCTTTCAATTTGCTTACTTAAGGCAAGAACAAATAATCCAACAGAACCTCCATCTTTGATCCCATGCAGCGACTGTGGATGCCCCGACAAAACTGAGCTGAGCTAGAGTTAGGCTACTTGCTCAAGTTTTGGATTAATACCCGCCTTTCCCTCTTCGCCGCTGCGCATATCAAAGGAAACAGCGCAGGAGCCGCGCTGACCCGCTCTGCAGCGCGTCCAGACAACCAATCGGATTTGACTTAGGAAATTTCTTGTCCATGGCTTTACTGCAATTATAGGTGTTTATAGCGGTAAGGAATTTGATTTTTCGCGTAGCCACTCGTTTGCATTGGGCAGGGTATAGGGATCTAGTCAACTCCGCAAGATCGTATTACAGAGATACGAAACGGAAGTACCGGTGCTTATTTGTTCTTGCTTATGGGACATATTGCTTTCTATTTGTTTCCCGTAATGTATAGGAATATAATATTTCACGAACAGGTAATTAATAAATATTCTTTGAGCCCAAGCTGACTTTGAAACATTTATTCAATGTTTTCAACGGATACGTCAGCTACGATTCTTCACCAGCGATATTTCGGCCCTACTTGGCAAGGGTCCCCGTCAGGCTGTCAATCCTCTGGTTCAACTTCGGGGAAGGAAACAATTAAAATACCACTATAATGAAAAAACTAGTCCTGAGATTTAATTTCTGACACCGACGCTGATTTTGCTGCACGATTGGGGCGATGACAGGAAAGGTTTTTTTCTGCATTTTGATCAACTTCGGTTTTTTTATTAATAAGGGGCTGAAAACTTGAATACCAGGTTTCTTTCCTTCCTCGAAGTTGAACAAGAGGACTGACAGCCTGACGAGGACCCTTGCCAAGAAGGGCCGAAATATCGCTGATGGAGAATCGTAGCTGACGTATCCGTTGAAAGCATTGTTAGAATAAATGTTTCAAAGTCAGCTTGGGCTCAAAGAATATTTATTTTATTAATGGCCTCGTTCTACGTTTCTATTATGAGTACTCGCCTGTATCTATTGCTTTGAATAATCACTGCACGGAAAAACTAGTGATGAGATTTAATTTTTGACACGGCTGCTGTTTTCGCTGCACGATTGGGGCGACGGCAGGAAATATTTTTTTCTGCATTTTGATCGACTTCGGTTTTGTTGTTAATAAGGGACTGAGGCTTGAATTTTCTTCCCTTAATAACCCCGTTCCACGTTTCCGGTAGGGAGTACTCGCCTGTATCTCGGTTAATGCCTGCTCGGTTTTTCTTTATCTCAACGGCTTCTCATTTTCAGATTACAGGTTTGTTACCTTCCCCGAAGTTGAACCAGAGGATTGACAGCCTGACGAGGATCCTTGCCAAGAAGGGCCGAAATATCGCTGATGAAGAATCGTAGCTGACGTATCCGTTGAGAACATTATTTGAATAAATACAGGTAATTAATGTAGGCTATATCTTCCTATGTCCCAAGGTAGTTATATCATGACTATACATTTTGTGGAAGTTGATAAGATAAGGTAAGATAGGATAAGATTTATTTCCTTAAAAGCACAAAGGGCCATGGAAACAAGAAAACAACAGCAAAACCTACCATAACAACAGAACTAACTACAAAATTTCTTCCCCCCATGTCTCCTTGGCTGCGGCATAAAACCTCAGGGAATCCGAAGCAGCCAGCCATCGCTGCCAGTCTTGCACCTCCTGTTCTCTTAGCCTACTCTCCACTTTTGATGATATCACATCAGCCTCCAGAGAGGATGATACGAAGCCGTATCAGACTCCGCAGAAGTTCACCGAGCACTTTTCCACAATTGGTAAAAAACAGAACCTGACCTTTAAAAATAAATACAAGACATCACTTTCAGAAAGAAAAACAAACAAAAAACACTAAAAATAATACAGAAAAAAATGCTGAAAAATATTATAGAAAAAATATTCAAAAACTGACAGAAAATGTGCTTTCCTAGCCAACCAATCTGGGTCATACCTTGTTACAATCACATTCCCACTCAAAACGCAACTTTTCAACTGCAACAGCATTACTTCCAACTTACTTCAACTTGTTATGGCACTTGCAGCTTCGCTCAAGTGCCATATACCGATCACTTTTCGGTCTGTCTGTCAGGTCACTCATCTCAAGTTAGTGTACTTCCAGAAGGGCTAGGGCGATGAAACTTGGCAGGCATATTAGGGACCCTACCAAATTAACTTGGAAATAGTCACTTCCCCGATTCGACCACCGTGGGGGGGGGGGAGTGGAGGGAGGGGGAATCCGGAATATTGAAGTATTTTTAACTTTTGAACGGGGAATCGGATCTTAATGAAACTTGATATTTGGAAAGACCTCCTGTCTCAGATGTCAAACTTCAAGTCCGGAATGGATCCGGTGACTTCGGGGGAGTTGGAGAGGGGAACAGGAAATCGTTTGACATGTTCAGAGTGGATGGATCGGGATGAAACTTGGTGGGAAGAACAAGCACAAGCCCCAGATACATAACTGACAAGACTAGATCGGATCCGAGCACTGTGGGGGGAGTTCGAGGGAGGGTTCCGGAATTCCGGTGATCCCGAGTTCAGATGCTTACACATGTGCTAGAACTTAGAACAGTCGTTTCCCCGATTTCATCGTCGTTGGGGGAGTGGAGCAAGGGGGAATCCAGAATCTTGAGAAACGTCCAACTTTCGAACGGGTGATCGGATCTTAATGAAACCTGATACGTCAGAAAGAACTCGTGTCGCAGATGTCCCATTTCAAGTGCGGACAGGATTCGATCAATGTGGGGGGGGTCTGGGGGGGGGAGAGTGGAGGGGCAGGAAATTTTGTGACACGCTTAGAGTGTAGTGATTAGGATGACACTTGGTGGGATGAACAAACGTAGGCCTAGACACACCAGTAACAGGACCGGACCGGATTCGGGCACTCTGGTGGGAGTTGGAGGGTGGTAGCCTATGTAAGGTACTTCCGGATGTGCTAGGACGACGAAACTTGGCTTGAACATTAGAGACTTGACAAGATTGGCTTATAAATTGTCACTTTCCAGATCCCACCATCCCTTAAAGTACTCACCCTATAACCGCAAAGTACAAGTACAAAGCAAAATCTTCATTTTAATGATCCCTATGAGCCCATGATCATTTTTGCCTCAAGGGTTTTGCTTAGAAATTACTTTCTAGCACCCTTCAAGTGCGCATCTTAACCGAAGAGTAAAAAAAAATACTTTCGACCAGACCATACATATTCATGGTTCTAAAGGGCCCAGGATCATTTTTGCCTCAAGGGTTTTGATTACAGATGAATTTCTAGCACCAATAGTGCGCATCATCACAGCCAAGTGCAAACCAAAGAATATTTTTTACCAAACGATACATTCTCGTGATTTCCAAGGGTCCCTCGTTATTCTTATCCCAGGGGTTTTGCTTACAAATGATCACAACAACCTCATGAACTGGCCAATTCCTACTTTCATCCTTTTACCAAAACTTGCAAGTGCTATATGAGCTTCCAGCTCTTGTTTTCCACTATTCTCCAAAAAGGCAGCTACTGAGCAAATAAAACAGTTTTTTTTCTTGGCTTTGATTTGATTAAACAGTCCATTAATAAAACTCCAGTGTTGCCACTTTTTCTGATGGAACCGGTGACTTTTGGCCGGAAAAAACAAAGACGTTTTGACACCTAGGAAAACCAATGGCAACACCGATTTAAGCTTGATTAAGGGTGAGTCTTCACCTTCCGGAATATGGGTACCCAGATTTTCCGAGATATTTTTTTAACTTTTTCTGCAATACCTTAAAAAAGCCCCTTTTTTCCGGATTATTTTGATACACTTTTTGACCGATTCATATTCCAGATACAATTTACAGAAGACGTCAAAGAATAATCTGGAAGCCCAGATTCCGGAAGTTCCGGGAGGTGAAGACCGGCTATAATTATATCTCTCTAAGAGACCGCCGCTAGATGGTATCTGCTTAAGTGTACCGAATTTCACACAAGTCGTGGTTCGCAAGTAACGAGGGGGTCGTAATCCCCGTCAAGCACACTTCTATAGACCGGCTACTATACGCCTGGCGGCAAAATATGTCAAATTGAGTCACAATAGCAAGTTTGGTATATTGGCAGCAGCAACTTGGTGCTGTTTGTTGACTTTGAGTATTTGAAATAACACAAGTTTGTATGATCTTTTACACAAATCAAAAATCGTAATTCACTGTATTTCATACCTACTTGGTGAACCTTGAAAGCTTTACCGAACAGGTCTGAGATCCGACAGTCTATTTCTACTTCATTTATTTTCTTAAACATGCTTGAAAACCGAAAAAAAATATGTTACCAATTCTTTTGTCCGCTATCCACAGATAACCGGTTTCATCGACTGAGCGTATTCTTTCGGATTTGTGGTATCTCTACGTGCTTGTCCCTCTATGCTTGAAAAATATTCAGTAGCTAAAAAGATAAGTCATTGCCGAAAAATAACCCATATAACCAAAAATACATCTTATCATCATTTTCCTACTCCATTTAAAGGAATTGCTTCTCCCAGTTTTCTGAGCTTAGCGTCCGTAAAAGATGGAAATACAGGCATTTGTTGAAATTCAAATTCTCCGCGTCTGGATGAATTTCTTGTTGTCGTGCAAGTAGCACATATTCTGAACGTTATTAACAGAGCCCGGGTGAAAAAAAAAAAAAAAAAATTAGATCAGATTACTTTTTTTAATGATAATAAAATTAAGCTGCCTTTCAGTTAAACTTTAAAGTTTCTGAGTGTAAAGTCATTCACAATACACTAAGATACTTTAATTCAAACAATGTTTACAACGGATACGTCAGCTACAATTCTTCATCAGCGATATTTCGGCCCTTCTTGGCAAGAGTCCTCGTCAGGCTGTCAATCCTCTGGTTCAACTTCGGGGAAGGAAACAAACCTGTAATCACATAATCAAACCTGTAAACCTGTTTCTAACGTATCCGTTGTAAACATTGTTTGAATAAATTTTTCAAAGTCAGCATGGGCTCAAAGAATATTTAAGATACTTACTTGAAAATTGTGCAGATATCATCAAAAATCTTGGAAACAGCGGACGGAATGATGGGCAGGAGGGACGCGAGTACCAAGGCAGCATTGACGACGATTACTTCTTCAGTCTCTGTCTGCAAAGTAAGGACGTTAATACAGACAATACAAGTTGCGTTTTTGATCCAAGTTTTGTTCGCCGTTCGCTTAGCCGGTTGCTTAATTTCCGTTTTCGAACGCCGTCGAAGTTCATCGTTTGCTTAATTAGTGTGTTTATGACTCCGGCGATTCTTGCCAGGTCGACGTTTCTTCGACGATTCAAGCAAACTTCGAACTTGCTAGCTCACGAGGTTCGACGGTCAGAGTTTGAAGGCCCATGAAACTATGACCGGCGACCAAAACGGTATTTAAGCAAAGACCTTTGAGTTTGAAGGTAACTTCAAACTCCGATCAAAAACGCAACTATAGACTCTTTAGTACCAAGCCCACAATCAGAAACCAATCACGGATGATTCAGATGAGACAGATAGCTTCTCTGGTTCCTACTAAAATGATGTTTGTTAGCTGAATTTTCATACCCTTACCCTTGTTACCCTTTTGGATGTTTCCTCATCGCTATAAAAAAAAACATGGACAACAGGGCCCAACCAGCCCACGACGTTATCCACTGCTTCCTGGCCGAAGATTGAAAATCAAGTATTTTGTTCTGTGTGTTTATTTATTTTCTTTCATTTACTCCGCTTTTTCAAAATGGCGGATTTAAATAGATTACTTACTTACTTATAGGGTTACAGCTGAAGAAGATAACGCATTTTCTGCATTTAAGCATGTATCGGCAACAGACAGATTTCATATCTATGGGGTGTGTACTTAATGTTCCTAATTTCTCGTTCCTCTTCTTATCATTAGAAGTTAGTCCAATTCAATTCAATTTGTCTATACACACAAATTACATCTACGAAAAAGGAGGGCAAGGTGCAATAAAAATTGAGTAGGAATCTAAACCAAGCCCATGTAAGATGTAGATAGCACGTTCATCGGATAAACTGATATTTGCCGAAACTTTGCCAGAAATTCGTAGAAATATTCAGCCTCATCCGGATCAGATCACCCGTTCGAAAATTACTTATGTCAGAATATTCTGCAGTTCCCTTCCCTCCACTCCCCTCAAGCTGCAATGGCCGTATATGGGAAGTGATTATTTCCAAGACCATTTAATCATTTCACTAATATACCTACCAAGTTGCAGCGTCCTTGTACATCTGGAGGTACTCAAAATCATGATCACCAAAATTCCGGGAACCCCTCTCCACCCCCCCCCCCCCCCCCCCCCCGCAGTGTCCCAATCCTGTCCAGTTCTGTCAATGACATATCTAAGGCTTATGCTTGTTCTCCCCCTATAGCTCCACTAGTTACCGGATCCGGTCCGGACTTGAAACGGAACATCTGAGACATTTGCTCTTGCCAGTTGTCAAGTTTCATTCACATATTCACATACTGTAAATGAAACTTGAATGACTATTTCTAAGTCAATTTTGTCAGGTCCCTGATAGGTCTGCCTAGTTTCATCGTCATAGGTTACGTGGAAGTGCCCAACTAGCAAAATCCGGACAGACCGACAGACATTACCATTGCTACAGGGCACTTTGCCGAAAGGCAAGTGCCATAGAAAACCCTTTGTCTTTGCCCGTAATTCATTTAATTTTTGTAATTACCTTTAGGATCCTCAGCAGCTCCTTGAGTGTTGAGTGTCCAGCGATCTTGTAAAGCCAAGGGGGTTCTTTCTTCGTCAAATAGCCAAAGAACTGCAGGGCCTTCAGTTTCTGTGGGCTTTTCAGCGTTTCAGAAAGCCTGATAAGAACAAACGTAGTTCAGAAATGAAAACAAACCCAGCGTCAGCTTAGTTCACCTGTTTCAATCTCATTTGATAACGTTTTCATGTTATGGCAAAAGTTGAGGTGTAACCTAACAGTTTGCGCCACAGTACAGACAACAGAACTTCCACGACAACACACAGAAAGAAATTCGTCACGATCTTACGAACAGACAAACAGGCAATGACGCCATCTAGATTTAGAGCACCAACTTTTCTCAAATGCAGGCTAATTTCAACGTCTGTTAGTTCGCAGCAAAACAAAAATGCCGCACACAGAGCATGTAAAGGGTCATAGCACGAATTCTGACTTTCTATTCATGCTCAAACGCTGAGGCATGCTGGCAGGAGTCGTACGTATTTGTTTCCCTTATTTCCAAGATGGGTGCCAGTGTACAACACTTTACTAATTATACCAACCAGTATTTTATTTCGACTTTGAAAGTGTTTTATTCTGGTACTCTTCTGGGGAAATACGGGGCACATATCAGTATTCATTCAGCTCTGAAAGGGTGCGCACGCCCGGAGAGAAGATTGTGAAATACATAACGTGAGCGAATTGACGGTTTGCTTGGCAAAAATTCTGGACTTACACGAGCGCTTGGATAAGGACTTGATTTTATTGACAATCAAAGCTTGTAAGTGTAAGCATGGCGGATCAAGCAGGAGAGTGCGAGAAAATGCGCAGTGCCCAATTTCTGGAAGAAATTAACTTTAAGTTGGATCTGGTCCCTGAACTTTCTAAGAAAGTAGATGCTATTTTTGGATTATCGGATAGTATTGCTGCCATGAAAGTCCAGCTGGTGGAAATCAGTACCCAGTTTTCTAGTAATAATAAGGCGAACGAGGAAGTTAAAACGGAACTGGCAGCACTTAGGTCCAGCCTAAGTGCTGTTAATGAGCGAGCCAACCAACTTGAGGCCGAGCAGAAAAGAACAAACTTGATAGTGTACAACCACACCCCCCAATACCCTGGACAGTATACACTGAAGCAAGAAGTGATGGGAATACTAAATCGTGCGATACCGCATCTTCAGTTACAGAGATTTGACATACGTGACATTTTTCGCATGAGAGCAGGACCGGTGGTTCTGAAGTTGAATTCGGTCGACACAAGGGATTTTATTTTGAAGAATAGTTCCCTTTTAAAGGGATTTGGCCTTTCTGTGGCTCCTGATTTTACGTTTTCGCAAAGGGAGGCCCGCAAACACTTAAAGGAAGTTATGAGTCTTGCTCGTAACGACGGCCGTGTTACAAAGTTAAGGGGTGAGAAGCTATATATCGATGACCGCGTGTTTGGTTTTGATGGTAAAACTGTCGTTGAAATCACGCGCAAAGTTATTCCGGCCAACCCAGTGCAACGTGTTAGACCAACCGAGAGTGCTATTCCTCCGATGGTACCACAGGATGTCGAGATGAACCGGGAGAGTGACGCTAGCGACAGTGACGCGGAAACTGTTGTGCCCCAGGAAACATATTCCCAGGTCGCTATGTCAGCGAAAAGACCTGCTAGTGCTATTGTCAGCCCTAATGATTTGCATCGGCCAGGAGTCCGTAATGTTGAACCAAGAGGGAGAAGTATGCGAGGCCGTGGGTTCGCGCAACGACCCCAGGTTTGGTCCTCCCGTGGTTTCTCCGTAAATAGTCCACGAGATGCTATTAGTCAGTCTAATAGCCAGTGTCGCGATTACTACCGTTTTGCATTTTCCCCAAGTGATTCTGATCAAGGAACAAGTGGCGAACCCCTCGCCGTGGCTGGGCAAAGTAATGCGACGTCTGAGAACGTAGTCGCATAGGAAGATGGGGGCCATATACTGAGTCTTGTTTCGTGGAATGTGCAAGGTTTGCGTGAAAAATTACCTTTTTTGTATCAGGACTTATGCTCATTTGATGTGATATCACTTATTGAAACTTGGAATGATTCATCATCCGTGTATGTTTTTCCCGGTTACCAGGTTGAACAAGTTATTCGAAAAATTGCGAAAAACAATAGATATTACGGTGGTATTCTGGTTATGATAAAAACGTCCGCTGTTAATGGGTATGTGAGAATCAAGAGTAGATCTGAAAATTTAATATGGTTGAGTATTTGTTTGAAATGTGGTAAAAAGCTGATTTTGGGTGTGGTTTATGTTCCGCCTCAAAATAGTTCGTATAGTCGGGAAGACACTTGGCGAATTTTAGAGGAGGAATTGACATCAATTAAAGAAAAGTATAGTAATGCCGAGTGTGTTCTAATGGGTGATTTCAACGCATATACGGGTATTGCGCTTGAGGTTCCTGATGTATTAATACCGGATTTAGGTGATGTTGCTCCATTAAGTAGTAGAATGCCACGTAGTAACAAGGATGAAAAACGGAGAATTAACGTTTGGGGGAGAAAGCTTCTGGCACTCTGCGGAGAGCATGGTCTGTTGATTGGGAATGGTAGATTCGGTAAGGATATGTGTGTTGGTGAATTTACTTGCCTGTCAGGGCCAACGCCAAGTGTAGTAGATTACGCTCTGATTGGAACGCATTTTGCCCCGGATTCTGTTGGTGTTGAAATTTTGGATTTAGTTGGTTCGGATCATAGGGCGTTGAAGCTTGAGATTAAGTTAAGATTGTACCAGAAAGATCGTTTTAGTATTATGGAATATTGTGATAGTGATAAAAACGATAGGGTAGGCTTAGGGCCTAGAATAAGATGCAATCTGTCAGACGATGATATAAGGAGTCTAGAAAAAGTGTTTTCGACGATGGATTTGACGACTAAGTGCCAATCACTTGCTGATGACCAAACCGACGTGTGTGAAATAATTTCTGGACTAAATGATTTAATATGCAGTTGTGCTGAAAGGTGCAATTTGACAAAAAGAGAAAAAAAGACTGAAAGTTTTTTTGATTTGGAATGTAAGATAATGAAAGAAAAATTGAGGCAGATACTTAGTAGTTTGAAGCAGTGTGAGACTGCTGAAGAACAAAGTATAAGACTAGTTGAGTATAAATACCACAGAAGAGAGTATAAAAGACTGATAAAAAGGAAAAAAAATACTTTTGAGAATAAAAAGAAACTGGGTATTATTGATTGTTTTCGGAAGAAAGAATATAAGAAGTTTTGGGGTGATGTAAAAAGAGAAGAAAGAAAGGGAAAGATAAATAATTTCGCTACTCCAGAAGTTGATTCTTGGCCTGATTATCTAGAAGAGTTAGAAGGTGAATGTTCAGAAATGCAAGAGATGACTCTAAGTCCGGAAGAGGCTGTTTATCCAATTAAGGAAAATGATTATGATTTAGTTGCTCAAGTTAGTAAGGAGGAGGTGGAAAAAGTATTAAAAAAGTTAAAAGGGGGGTCAGCCGCAGGTATTGACGGGATACCAGTATTGATTTTTAAGAAATTTTCGTCTGTTTTTTTGCCGATTATAGTTCTTTTTTATGGTGTTAAAGGCTGGAGAATGGCCGGATCAGTGGAAACAATCCATGTTTCTCCCGTTGTTTAAGAAGGGAGATCCCAGGGTTCATGAGAATTATCGTTTGATAGCGTTAGTACCTGCGTTAAGTAAGCTCATGGAGAAAATATTAGATGTTAGGTTAGCGACATGGTTAAATAAAAGTAATATAATACATGAGGAGCAAGGGGGATTTAGGGCCGGTTACGGAACGTCAGACAGGGTATTTGTTTTAAAGGCGTTATTAGATAAATATGGTAAGGGGAAGAATAGTCTTTATGTGGGATTCTTAGACCTCCACAAGGCATTTGATAGTTTAGATAGAGAATTATTGAAAGACGCTCTAGTTAGAATTGGTTTACCTAATACATTTGTAAGTTTAATAGTTAGTATGTATATTTGTGTAAAAGGAATAGTTCAAGTTGGTAGTAGTGTATCGAGACAATTTAGGATTATGCGTGGTGTAAAACAAGGTAGCACTTTATCCCCTCGACTATTCAATATTTATATTAATGATATTGTGGATTTTCTAGAGAAAAGATGGGCTCCAACGGTAAGTCTGGGAAGTAGAAAGCTGTCAGTGCTGCTGTTTGCGGACGACCTTGCGGTTGTTGCTAAATCGCGTGAAGATTTGCAGACGCTTTTGAATTTGATCGGGGAGTATCTGGCGATGAAAAAATTAAAGTTGAACGTTAAGAAGAGTGAAGTAATTATTTTTAAAAAAAGAAAAATCAATGGTATTGAAAATTGTAAGTTTACTTTCAATAATGAAGAACTGAAGGTTGTTCAGAGAATACGATACCTTGGATTCGTGTTAACTGACAACGGAAGTTTTAAGTCACATATTGATGAGGTGGTTAATAGAGGTAAAGTAGCCATGTCAGCTATTTTTCGGAATCAGTCAATTATGGGTATAAAAAACCTTAAAATGCATAAAAGAATATTTAATACAAAAGTTTTGCCAATTTTAGAATATGGAGCAGAGATATGGGGCGAAGAGACGGCAAAACAACTAGAGTCGCTCCAACTTCAGTATTACAAAAGGGTATTTGGACTACATCAGACAACCCATTCTCAAATTTTAAAGGGTGATATAGGTTTATATTCTTTAAAGTTACGTAGGGCTATCCTGATGATTAGATTATGGTTAAAAATTATTAATATGAGTAAGGATAGACTAGCTAGGTTAGCTTATGATGAGATGCTGAATAATGGTTTGAAACATTCTTGGCCATTCCAGGTAAAGCGGTTACTGGAGCGAGTAGGTATGCCATATATATGGAATGAAGGTCTTGGTTGTGTTGATTTGCCAAAAGATCTAGAACGTAGGATTAGAGTGGTTTTAGAAGGTCAGGAAATCCAGTGTTGGCAGGGTATTGTTAATAGTTCTATAACATTGAGTCATTATCAAGTGGTAAAAGTTTGTTTTGGAGAGGAAGTGTATTTTAAGTTCAATCTACCCGGGAAGGTTTTATGTCGTTGGATCCAATTAAGGGCAAACTGCCTTCCAATTCAGAGCAGGCAGAAGGTTTTTGACAGAGGTAGTGTGGTTCCTGATGGGATGTATGCTTGCCCACTTTGTGAGAAGGAGGAAGAAAATTTGGACCATTTTCTCCGTAGATGCCCGAAACTTTCTGATTTAAGGAAAATTTATCTAGAGGGTGTGATTTTATCACTTCCTGAAATTTTGAGCAATAGTAACCCTACCGTTATTACTCGAGTGGGCGTGTACATAGATAAATCTTTAGAGCTAAGAAGGAGTCTGATTGTTTAAGTTATATTTTTGTTTTTGTTTGTTTGTGTATATGGCCCGTGGGCTTTTGAAATACACTAATCTATCTATCTATCTATACTTTGACATAAAGGCGATTCTGGTGGTCTGGAAAGCTGGGCAAGCTTATGCGCCAGCTGATCTTGCGACTTCAGCTAAAAAGTTGCTTCGCTTTCCAAAGCTGTTCTCGCGCTCCGCTAGTTTCCGCCAGAACTTGGAAAGCGAATCCAATTCGCGAGTGGAAAGTGATTTCGACAAGTCAGCGAGAAGCTGTAAAGGTGTAATTGAGGCTCAGCGACTTTCTGCTTGTTCTTGCGCTAGGCGGATTCTCGCTTTGCTTTTTGGAAAGCAAGTCCAAGAGATCGCCAGAATCACCCTATACTCAAGAGCATGCTTACCCCTGTATGTATGTCACCGGCTTTCAGTATGGTTACCGGAAAGGGCTTCCTGCATAGACTGTCAAACCCTAGATGGCACCAGCTTATGTTGCAGGATTGCTTTCACGTTCTTGAGGAACAACGGGGAAGATAGGGGTTCACACGGCTTTTATTCTTTTCTTTCTCAAAGCCTTTCTCTGCCAATGCTCTGATACAGCGATTTCTTCACCAGCTGTTCACATTTACATGGTGTCGAAGGTAGGTGGTGACAAACAAGGTGCAAATCTTTTCGGGTTTAACTGAATATCTGCTTAATTATGAGGTTTTGGATGCAAAGTATTTGAGCGGACAGTGTAATGTCATTAATTTGCTGCTAGAGGTGAAATAAGTTGCTGGAAGCTCCTACCGGAAAAAAGAAGAGAGAACCTGTTTGCCACAGGGTAGAAAAAAAAAATTCATCCTTGTCAAGGGCATTAATAATAGATAATAAACCAATGACAACACAGAATATAATATAACAAATAATAAATAGCATGGTTTCACTCCTTGCACGCTTTCTGCCAAAATCAGATCCTAATAAACAACGGCTAGGCATATCTTACCTGTCAAAAAGATGGTTATAGTGAGGTTCCTTCACATTCAGGAGGACCTCAATAGCTCTCAATGATCCAGTAGTCATATAGTAGTCAAAGAAGCCATAAACTGGCCAGCAATCTTTCGCTGAAAGAAGCAAGGGTGATCAATGTTTGGGTTTTGTGTAAAAAAGTGTCCATGACATCATGGACACCAGAAGTGTCCATGAAAATCAGGATACTCATTTTTCTAAGGTGCTACGTGCAAAAGGCTATATAGTAGGGGTTACCCACTCCCGACACTTGCTGTACACCCTTTCCGAAGGCTTGCCGAAATCAGCGGTGCCGGCATTACTGCCGGCCTCAAACTAGGTGATTCCGTCTTGAAACATGAGTTGCTTCCTCCGCAGATACCACGGTATTTGAAACTACGGTCTACATTCGTTTTCGCGGGCAGTGTGGTGGAGTTGGAGGGGGGGGGGGGTCCGGATTTCTAGCGATCCCGCGAGTTTGGCATACTTCCTGATGTGCTAGGACTATGAAACTTGGCAGGTATGTCAGGGATCCTAAGAGATTGACTTGAGAATCGACAATCCGAGAATCCGCCGATCCGACCATCTTGGGGAGAGTGGGTGGATGGGGAGTCCAGAATCTGGTGGCATGCGTAACTTTTGAACGCGTGCTCGGATCTGAATGAAACTTGTGCGGTGGAAAGAGCTATCGCCTCAAATGTTCAGTGTCAAGTCCGGGTATGTGGTATCTGATACCACTGTCAAAGACGTTTTTGCAGTTATCGTGGTATCTGGCCAGTCACTGTGATAACTGATATACAGATACCACGGTCCGACCGTGGTAACTGATCGTTGTATCTGGGAAAGTCATCTCACTTTCATCATCACCAACAATAGAGCCTAGGATTTTGTCAAATTGGTGGGAAAGAAGTTTGGCACCGGATATCAGTTTTTCTTTTGGGACGACTTCGAAAAGCGCAATTTCGGCCACTGTCCTTATTGCAGAGCAAACGTAGTATCAGATACCACTGTAACTGCAACAAGAGCTACGAGCTCATATGACACTTGTTACAAGCAGGCGGTCAGGAAAGTATATGAGAACGTCACAAAATACACCCACCATCAAAAAATGCGGTTCGGTCCTAGTAACGGGATATTTCGTTTCACTCAAATCTGAGCATTTCCTACATCGCCTGGGATCATCTGGTACAAATCATGTGACTGTTCTAACTCCCAAGTTTCAGCTTTTCTTTGTTCGGTTGAACTAAGGCGGAAAGTAAGTTTCAATATTGTGGTTTGGTAATTAGGCGCGAACCAAGTATAACTTTCTCGGACAAGTATAACTTTCTCGGACAGGTATGTAATGCATATCCTTCTATGACCCAATGTCAGTTATATTAATGGGAGGATGATACGAAATCTATCAGACTCCCGAGAGGATGATATGAAGTCATCAGCCTCCAGAGAGGATGATAAGAAGTCATCCGCCTCCAGGGAGGATCTGTGTTTGACGAAGTTATAACACAAGGCCTACTGAACACACAAGGCCTACTGAATTTCTGGTCTTCACCTGACTTCGTCCATAGTATGGACCCAGCATAGTAAACCAAAAAAGATTGATTCAGAATCTCGGATTATCGAAACGTGAACCACTTGATCAAGGAATTATAAACACTACCAATAAGTCGTTTTTTGACAAATTTTGTATTAACTAATTTTCCGGGATGAAAACAGATTTATCATAGTTTTCAACCCAATTTCACCCATAAATTAAATCTTGCTTTGAAACACACTCCCCCACCTTAAATATTAGGCTACGGGCCCATCCTGGTACTTGTACTTAAGTAAAACATAGAAGTACTTGGCACAACACTTGCCAGGACGTTCATCCCACATATCTTCTCGTTCTGATTCATACACCATATGTTCGGGAACCGGGATTGTTTTTCCAAAAGATTTTTCTTCAACCATTCGGGGATCGGAAATCTGTCACTCGAATCGATCTGTGGTCTTTCCGTTTTCGAAAGACCCACACTAACATGCAAAATTACTTGTTAAACGATTCAGTAGAGCAGTCCTAGATGATCAAACTAAACAAAACAGGTGGAAACCAGAGAAATAACGACTCGAGGATTTCGTTTGGAAACTGAAACACGCAAGCAACCAGTTTCCAAACGATAGCACCCTCAGCCAAAATTGTATACATAAGCTATAGGAAGCGACATCATTAAAACGTTATACACGTTTTGTAGAGAAAGATGCCCTCTTTTGAATGGTGTCAAAATTCATAGTTTAAGAGCTTACCAGAACGGAAGCAACAAATTGCAGAAGTCCTCTTTCCAAGTATCCGATTTGCTTTCGGGTTCTTTTCTTCTTTTAGAGAGCAAGTTGATGGAGGAACATAACGAACAAGGACAAATACACACCATTGCTCAATAATAAAAAGCGTGAATTTTAAAACTTTATCGGAGTGTGCAATCAGAAGCTGGAGGTTTTTGATTTTTGTTTACAAACATCGAACTCATTGAGAGGTAGGATGCTCTGGAACTAGGATAATTACTCTAGACTCAGCTGAAACTTAACAGCATTTTGCATAGGTTATCCTAAATCAGAGATCTGTGGTGGACTGAGCGCAGATGGTGATGTTACTTACTTGAACCAAAAACGTTTTCATTCAGAGTTAACTTCATTTCATCAACTTTCTCAAGCTGGTTCGACTCTAAATACTCCATAATCTTCTGGGCTGCCAGCTTTTCAGCGACCTCCATTGTCAAAGCTTAGCCAGAGAACTCTAGCCTATTCTAATTCTTCACCTTGAACTGGCTACAAAAAACTAGCTTATAAGGTTTTGCTTCATTCTATCGGACTTTGTCTTCTTTCATATTTATTCTATCTAACAGTGAGCTTTCCATCTATCGTCGTCTACAGTAAAAGCCGCGTTCGTTTTCGTCGTTCGTCGTTGTCGGTACGAAGAACGTCTTTTTCATATTTTCATCTTAGTGTTTTCTTTGATATGAACTTTAACCCATAAACGTTGTTTCCAGTGCCGTCTTCACCCTTAGGCCTGTGCTGGGGGGCCAGGGAAAAAGAGGGGCCAAGCGCCGGTGTAAATTGTTGAGAAATCAGGCTAGCCTTGTTCATTACGACCGAGATGTGACCAGCTACGTTGCACCGTCATTTACATTACCGAAATACACTTGATGACTAGACTATCTCTTTCTTCTGATGCAGAATCTCCGGGTACCTGCAGAAGAACGGAAGAAACGGTGTCACAGCTGCGCTGACTCAGGATTTGAGTTACTTTTGACCCAGGGACCCACTACCCGTATTCTCGCGAGTCCCCATGGACGCGGAATGCTCCGATTATCATCACCATCATCAAAAAGGACTTCCATTCAGATTCGGAGGGGAATCAATTTTTGCTGGAGTTGTTGCAATGTAAAATTAATTAAAAATAATCAGAATAAACTAAACCAAATAAAGCAGACCCAGACTAATTTCGTCAACTACATATTTTTTTGTTCGAACAAAACCCATTTTGGAAGCATTCCCGTGTTCTCGCTGTTTCTGTACGCGGAGTCCGCATGGAGTGACTCCCTCGATTCTCGCCGTACCCTTCGATTCCCTGAGGACTCATCGGGGAACGGCGAGAATACGCCTTTAGTCATATAGAGTATACTCTACGCGTTAAATCACCCAATTTCGAAATGCGGGGACAAACGATTTTATGAAAAGGGCATCAAGATTTCGCGGCGATGCCCATTTTGACCTAATTTTTCGCCTTCGGCGAAAATTTGACCGAATGCCCAAAATATAGGGGGGGGGGCGGCAATGTGCCCCCCCCCCCCCTCGGGCCGTCTCTGATTGCAGATTCAGTTACTGTGGTAACATATACCATGGTATCTACAAAAACGCAACTAATAATAACGAGCTCGAACGCTACCGACGCATTTGTTGTTATTCCACTGTTCCATTCCATAGGCTTCTGCTTGTGCCAAATGAGTGGTTAAAAACCGATTTTCGCTGTCAAATGCGAATCACCTTTTTCGCTCCGAAAATTTGACGGTTTCGCATGTGATTTTGCAATGATGGATGACGCAAATTTCGAATGCCAAATTCGAGCGGATTTGATGGACTTTAACTAGATAAACTGATATTGTTTAAAACAGTGGTTTCCTTCCCAACCGGTGACACGCGTACCAAAAGTGGTACGAGAAACCCTTGCAAGGGGTACGCGAAGGTCCCCGAAGTCAAGTTATACTTTAGTTTCAATATCTCAGTCGACTCAGTTTCAATATTGTCTTCAAGTTCAGATACCCTATCGTTACGGAACTATCGCCTTATCGATGATGACACTTCGTCTTTTCCACGTTCTGATCGTAGTAACTAATAGGGGAATAGCCTTGATTAGGGGTACCATTAGTACCATACCATGCCGTGAACAAAACTGACCATAAATAAAAAGGGATGAAGATCGCTTTGAAGTAGAGGTAGGCTTCTTTCAACGTTAGTTAAATTTCAACAGTGCACTTTGGGACAAAATGACAATAAACTCAAGATCGACCCGTTCAGATGCTCTTTAAAGCCCTTTGTTATATACTTCGGCTAACTGGTAGTGGACTTTAGTGGGTTCTACTAGAAAGAGGCACGAGTAATAAAAAGGTAATAGCAAGTAACAGAAGTAGACAAGTAAGTGAGAGTTCGTAACTCCGGAGCCTAAAAGGAGGCATGTTCCTGTCCCTCATTCCCACTCCTGAAAGGGCCCTTTTAGTTTTCGTGCCTCTTTTTAGTAGGCTAGTCATGCCTCCTACACTATTTCGTGCCGTGCCTTTTTTTCGTCGATCCTGACTAGTCACAGCAAGTCAACAAAAATTGTTCTGTTGAAAGTTAACTCACGTTCGAGGATGCATAGTATATTAAGCAGTCAAATCCACTTGCTTATCTTTAATAATCCTACTTTTCTCACTCTTTTAACTTTTCCTTCCCTTTTCTTCATTTGTTAATTATTGTTTTTTTTTATACCTGCACGTGCGTTGGTCTCACTTTTCAGACTTTACGTCCACCGTCCTGTAGCCTGTTATCAACTGTCAGGCTCTGCTGGTGCCTCCCTTGCCACAGGGGTAGTACATACACAGTTCATCAACGTGAGGGTATCGAAGCTCCACATCCACTTTAACGCATGGTCAAATAGGAGGTTTCCAATGATGACAGCTAACCCCATTGTTGATTTTGAAATGTAGTTGCTACATCTACATCTCCACACTGATCTCCTTCTCCCCCAACATGTAATTTCTGCAGCCGCATATTTCTTATACCATTCTGTTCAAATCGTCGCTCATTTTATTCCGTCAATAATTAACATAACATTTCATAATCAATTCAGGTTAAAAAATAAGATAAACAACTACTACCGTATCATACGCTGAGTAAGTCGTTCTCATGGATCACGAACGTTCAATCTTAATCAGAAAATCAAATTCATAAATATTTATAATTAAATCTTCCATAAGGGAACGTCAACCGCTTGGAGCCTGGTCACATTGCGTTCAAAACGGTAGTTTTCCTGCTGACAACGAGTCTACTTCCAAACATGCGCCGTTTTGAGCCTAGTGTGACCGGGATCTTCAACTTCTGGTTTAAATAAGCTAGTCGACTATTTCCCGTAGCTGCGTCACTGAAGCAATTCTGCGAAGTGTACTCTAATCCTAAATATAAGGTTTGAAGCCAAGCTGACCATTCATTTCAAATAAAATAGAAAAATGAGATTTATCCCTGGCACATCATCTTGGAGGGGTAACTCGCTGATCAAGAAAAAAATCGAAAATCTCGTTTTTCTATTTTATTTCCAATCCTAAAATTCGACGTGCTTTAGTGCATTTTTACTTCCTAGATGGCAGATTATCTCATCACGCGACTTCTAGGTTAACTTTCGCTTTTTGTTTAAATTTACCCAGGATTCCGCATGCGAGGTGTAAACTTCTTGACAAGTGTGGTAGCCAGCCATCTTACGGAATCCTTTTCGGTGATTTTACGATAGGTGTATTACCGCGGAAACATCCGCCATTTCCTTCGGTCAAAATGGTAGAGCATAAACAGTAAAAGTACATTTGTTTTCAATCCCAGAAATCAGCTCTAAATTCAACAATCGACTGAGAGACTACTTCCTCCGACCGAGCCTTTGAGCGTGTTCCACCCTACATACCGTGGTTACTACGCATGGCCTAACAAATCCTGGCTTTTTCCCGACAAGGCTAGAACGATTTTTTCTGTTTTCCAGTAGAATATCTTACCACGGGGGAATCCGACCAATCGCGTTACAGAGATGAGTAGTTACCACGCTTACTACGCTCCCGAGCATGGTAAGCGAATAGTTACTATTTCGAGAAGGTTGGAACGGTCAGCGTAGCAACTTTCTCGTGAGGTCTGAACGAAAATAGTAGCTAATAGTTACTATCGCTAGAAGGGTGGAACACGCTCTTTATCACATCTCTCGATAAGTGCTCTCAACAACCGACAATCCGTAGGAGAACAGGTGCCTTCCACCGGTGCAGCGTATACAAATTTCACATAACCTTGGGCGGTTTATATAAAGTCGAGCTGGATCCTACCCTAGACTAGTAGCCGCATTCATAGCAGATCTTCCGGAAATTAATCCATGGACTTCTGCGAAGTCCAGGAGAGGGGGGAGTGAAAAGGTTCCGGGTTAAGTACTTGCGCACTCAGAAAAGCCCAGCATAGCATGGTTAGCAAGGAAGACCGCAGTTCTTCTACATGATTACGTCAGAATGTTCAAACGACAGCTGCCATCTAGAGACGACAAGGAAACTTTGCTCCATTAAAGTCTGCCTCGGCCAAGGTCCCTAAGATCCTAACATAAGGCGTTTTTGCGCGGCACATTGTGTCACATATTTCCGAGTGTTTGTCGTAGTAGATACAGGACACAGACCGATTTAGATGCAGGATTAACCGGGATTATCGGGGACACGCTTGCAAAATATAGATTGGTGCTTGGAACAGCCTTACCGAAAGCGGTTAATGCTGGATCGATCAATAGTTTCAAGTGCATTATTGATGGGAGTTTTAACTCTGATCAGTTCGATTACTCCAAATTTCCCAGAGTTATTTAGAGGCGAAGGCCTTTTCTGTTGATTCGTATTACAACTGTGTGCTACATATTCGACCCACAAGTTGAACCTCACGGACACGCCGTTAATTTTCAAACGTCTGAATATGAAAAAAAACTAAAAAAAAATTCTATAAATAGAAATTCTATCCCAGATTCTAAATTCTGTACCAGAAGAATTCTCTCTCAGTTTTATGTCTATATTCTTGACAAATTTCTAACTCTAATATCTGGACAAGAATTGACCCAAAATTGGAATTTCAAATCGGGCCACAATTTCGAAAACCACCACGGTTGTTTGTCAACTTCGGACCACACAAATCTTGTTGGGCGCGGAAAAACACCTATGGGCCAAACAAACGACCTCGGAAAAACTCGTTTCGAGCCACAAACTCTTTGTGTGATCGCGGCAAAACGCCTCTAACGAACAAATGTGGAACACAATTAACTATACCTTTAGCTCTCAAACTAGGCTAACACAAAAGACCGGAAAAATGGACGGCCAATCTTTTTCCCCATTCACATCTTTGGCAGTAAACTCATAACAGATTGTCAAATAATTGCACTCACACTAACTCATATTTTACGAAGACGTCGGGTTAAATTTAATATAACTATATTCTTATTCGTTCGTATCGTTTTAGTTTTGGTTCCAACAGCGCTTGAATGTCGTACCGAGCTGGAAATTCCTAATCTCACCGAAGAATCTCTTGCCGGTAAACACTAACAATACTGAGCTCATCCGAACATCCGCATCGACACTTCGCTTCTGCACATTCCGTCGTAAGGACGGACACGACGGAACTACCATGTGTCTTTTAAATCATTCAAAAAACCAGCTCCAAAAACCCGACTAACTATACTGTCAAAAAAAAATGTTGCAGTTTGGTAGCTATAGCTACTGGGATTAATCTTGTCTCTAATGAGATAAGACTATCTCTAATTCGGATTAATCTTCTCCCAGTAGAGATAAGATTAATCATAGTTGCATATACTGCAGTTAACTCTAATATTAACTCGGAGAAACTTTTTACAGTGTATAGGCTCTATTCTTTACTCCGTATTTTCGCCAGACCGCCGAACCGCCCATTCGTTTCTTAAGAGGAATGTTAAGGATTCTGACAAACTGAAGAAAGAATACGAAAGAATAAAACGAGAAAGAAAAATAGCATAAATGTAAATACGCAGACGCCATTTTGTTCTTGGGATGATGTCCTTGAGAGGGAATTCTAAATGACAGGGTTGCAACATGCGGATAGCAACAGTGGGGTCCGGTTTGTCAAAAAGCTGGGTGTTAGAGAGTCATTATGTAAAATATGTTACAAGGGATTCGAGGAGTTTCTCCTCGGCAACATCTTAAAATCCAGGATTCCAACAGAGCAGAGAATCATGGTTTAGCTGACGGTTTTAAAGTAGGATACATAGCAAGCTCTAAACTGGAAAATACACACGTAAATCACGGATATACGTAATTTCAAACTACCCGACTCAATTCAAGGAACAGCAACTCTAGAACTTTGTAACCCCCAGCAGAAAGCTTCCAGGGAAAGGCTAAGTAGTTCGCGGCTTCATCATGTAAGATTCCTAGGACTAGGGTCTCGTCATGTAGGTTGGATGCCTTAATCGTCTAGCAGTGCTGACATTCGTCCTAGTTGACAAGCCGTTGGCCATCTCTCAAAATAGTTCGTCAATCTACTGTTAGACAGGAGTCAGATTTGCCAAAGCACTGAAAAATCTGTCAAACACTAGCAGGACCTCAATAATCACAATGCTCATCAATGACCGTGTCAGCGGTCGCTTGCAAGTTCAACGTTAAAGCCACTAGGTCGTCCTCGCCGTCTGATTGGTCAGCTCCGCTTATTAAATCACTGGGGGGTGCCAATAGGGACGAGTTCCGTGAGTTTGTGTAAGAAACGAAGCCATTTTTCATAGGGGTTAGTTTCTTATTTACGTGCTCCAGTCTTTCGACCTAGAAATACAGAGTAGATGTTTAGGAAATACATCGTAGTATAAACATGTTTTTCACATCTGATGGGCAGGGGCGTCCTCAGCCTTTCTTCATTGCGGGGGGGGGGGGGGGGACCTGGTAAAATTGACCGAATCGGTACCGGATTTTTACCAAATTAAATTATTTTTTTCTAAAAGCACAGCGAGTTGCATTCAAGAAGCTTCAATGTAATTAGTTGTATAGTTTGTACAAAATCAAGTCCAAAGAGTAAATTTATCGCATTTTACGCTCTTCCACTTCTGTTCTTTCAAGGATACGCCGTCATTAGCCTTTTACCTTTGGAGGACGTTCAGTTTTGCCAACAGGAATTGAACCAACGCCGTCGCTGCAACACGACAATGTCGCTAATGGATATACTCAGGACCAACTAAAGCGCCGCAGGGGAAATTTTTGTAATCCGTCTTTTTTTAGTGAACTGATGATTAAAGTGCCTTTTAGCAATCCCAGGACTACCTATCAAACCACAGAGTTGTCTGGCGAAAAAAGGGGCCATCCAGGGTAAAGTAGATGCAAAGTACATTTATTCTGAATTTACAGCAAACAAAAACAGGCTAGTTTTCACGCCAAGAGACGTACTTATTCCTGAAGTACTGCAATCGTTAGAAGCGAAACTTGAGTAAAGAATGGCAAACAGCTGAAGCTACGGTTAAATGGTAAAGGTCAAGAGGTAAATAAATGCCACTTAAATTACCGAACTCAGTAACTGGGATGAACCAAATAATGAATTCGCACTACCGAAAATTAGCAAAAAAAATAAGGAACAGGTCGGGAGGGGTATGACAACCGAAATTCATAACGGAATAAAACTCTTGTTAGAGCCACCTAAAACAACCGAATGTGGCAAGCCTGGTGATAGATCTGGACTAAACAATAAATCCGGTGAGTTATCGAATTCGTAACGAATCAGAACCAAATGAATCTGCTTAATCACCCAACTATGACCGAGTACGATAGAAAGATACCGACTTGAGAAAGTCCGGGAAATTACCAAATTCGGTAACGAACGAGACCAAATAAACACGTTAAATCACCGAAGTTACGAAGGGACGGACCGAATCCACATATTTTGTCACGGAAACGGAAGTGTTTGCGACACACGACTAAACAGTTGAAATTCGCGGATAGACCGTTTTGTCTGTTTGTTTTTGTGGTATTTTCAGAGACCTTAAAACAAAAATATAATCTGATACAACACAACATCAGAGTCATGGCCCCGCCCCGATCATTTTCATAGAAAGATCGTTGGTATTGCCTATATCCGCTTAACTCGTTTTATTACTTGGAATTTAATCGCCAAATTTGAATTTCTCGCCAAATTTTGAGCAACGAACCGACCATCCTCGAGAGTTGTTTGTCAAATTCAAGCCACAAAAATACCTTATTCGCCAGGGAAATAGACTCGTGGGCCACACGCAAGATCAAAAGAAACACTATTTTCAAGCATCAGACTTTTTGTGGGATAGCAGAAAAACGCCTCTAGACTTACTCTCGACAAGGGTAACCTCGACATTCCAAACCCGGAGATTGATTCACTCGCTACTGTGACATTTTTCGCGAAAATCCCTTCTGCGTGGCAAACAGCGAAGAAACAGTTATTTTTGTATACAGAATTATAACTGGCCCGATTATATTCCGCATTCGCTATGCCGCACATACTAGCGCTGTCGTCATTCTGGTCACTACTGACTATGGGAGATAAAAAATGAATTCGTTCCACATTTTATAGGTATTGCAAATATCTTACAGGACTACGTCCGTGGGCCCGTAATTCTAGATTGTCGGCAAAGTATAATATCACCGATCAGTTTATTGCAGTATCTGAGCGAATTGCAGGTTTTATTCGTTCTCTTGACGCTAGCCATACTTTGTATAGGGCTATGTTGCCCAATGTGTAAAGAAGAGTACACAAATTTATGTGTTACATGTTGTGTCTTCTTGTCTTTTTTTTCTTTCTATTCTTTCATACTCCATTTGTGACTTGTGTCTTAAAAATGGGAAATAAATTTCATTAATTCATTCAATTAATACTCCTACGATAGAGGGTTGGAAGAAGTACAGCTGTCTACAGGCTACTGAATGCAAATTCAGGCACATACCAACAGACAGGCAAGAGCAACTTATCTACCATCTCTTTGGATATCAAGACGCAGCTAATGAATATCTTTGACTATAACTACTCATGCATACAACGATACACCAGACGACATGCTAAAGAACATTCCTCTCGACCGTACCACCTGAACGACTTATCTCTGAAATTCAGCGATTCTGGATGTAAAAGACAATCCCGATGTTGAGGTTCTTTTCGATATGTCCTACACTGAGCTCTAATGTATGGCTCTTGTCACTAACATTAGCGTTAAGCACAAACACAACTTCCACGTCCGAATATTTTTTTTTTCAACAACGAGCTCTAAAGGTAGCTAAGTCAGAAGCTTATTTTTAACTTACGGCGGTTCTTTAACTGTAGAGGAGTCACTTAAGCCGCGTTCGATTTACCCTTGTCCTGTCTCATTCCTGTCAGCCAAACGCCGTTTTATTTAACTACCTTGTCTGCTTAATGCCGTTTTATTTGTCCTGTCAGCTGACAATTGTCAGTGCCCTGTCAGACAGGACGGCGTGAATGATGACATGCTCTCGGAGCAAGTTTCGGTCCTGTTTCGGGTAGATTTCTCGACTGCGTTTTATTTGCGATGCTTGTCCGTTGAGCCATTCACCTGACAAGGCTAAATAAAACGGGTTTAAAACGTGACAAAGGCAGTAACAAGAAGACAGGACCGAGACAAGGAGGACTCAAATCGGATGCAGCTTAAAGTTGAATATGAAGCATGCGTCTGCTGTATTCGACTCCAGAGTCCAGACTCTAGACGGTAAGAGCGAGTAGTTTCTGCACGGGCTCACGGAAGTCTGACCGTGGTCTCGTCAATAAGCGAAAGACAAAACGACCGCAATATCTCCTTTGACAATGATTCTTAATTCCAGGATCGTCAAAGACGAGAGGAAAGTCGTTCAGGTGTTTAAGAGTTCAGCACTTGGTTTAACAAGAATCTTGTAGCCATCGAACTTACACAACTAGCCTCCAACCCTCTATATCCGGGGTAGTAGGGGTTAGCAGCTTGAAAATATACTCAACGTTCACTAAAGGACGAGTTTTCGGTGGTAGGGAGTACCACCACGGGAGATGATCGATGAAACGGAAATAGTTAAAATCCGCAACTTTGAACGGATTAGGATCATACATTACTAAAAGTGACGAATATACACTGAAAATATTGAGGTACATAAATATTTGAAATTCATAGGTCTGTGTGAGCTAGATTAAAATCTTATTTTTCTCTTGAGACTTTTAGTATTTTTTTCTGTGAGGCCAAAAGGCCCTTATTCTGGTTCGTAACTATTCAAACTTCGCTACTGGAGGAGAACAGATGGACACAAAGGTTTACTAAGAAATAAAACTTGGCACTTCCATATGGACCAGAAACCACTATCATTTCCTGTAGGTTGATAAGTTGTAGAATTAATTTTCGTCTGGCTCACAAGAAGATTTATTTCCCTCCGTTCGAATATTTGTTTCTAAACCATAAACGCTGTCGTCAATATACCCAGTGCTGTCGGTAATTCAAAACCCATCAAACCTGAAACTGGCAGCAAAAAAAAACAAATTCCCTAACCGAGAAAGCCAAGTCTCAAATACTGTAGTTCGCAGAAATTCCCACTGTTCTAAAGTGTCTTACAGCCCTGATCTTCCCTAGCCATCCAGGAACTCCTTAACTTGTCCTGCGCAGGAATAGGGAACGCCACCTACCTCAGCTCGCAGGTCGGCAACTCGGTCCTGCAGGTCTCGATAGCGATCAGAGTCATCTACCGAGCACAGCTTTCCTTGCGCCACCAGCTCTTGATTCTGAAGTTCAAGAGTGGAAACTTTCTGGGCAAGTTCAGCAGTTGACTGCGCAGCCTCTGCCTCCCGGAAGCGGGCCATCATAAGCTCGTCCTTCATCTAAAATAGAAAAAAGGTCTTAGCTGGAGCTTAGCAAGTGCACCCTTAAAGTTTAACTGAAAAAGGGCTGAGATACGGCCATCTAGTTACCCATCACCTATTCACTTAAATGAAGACCCGATGAAAAGCGAAATGAAGACCAGATGAAAATGCGTTACTTAGTTGCTCCGCTATTTATTTCTTTATTATTTATTTGAATCTAATACCGGCCAACTAGGGCCATTATACAAAACAAAAGGACACTTTACAAACTTACACTTTAAACACTAAGTTGGGTCAAACCCACAATATACCAACTCCCCCCGTTTCAGCCAAATTGTCTGAGATAGCCGCGTGCCGCATGTGCGGCCCAGACAGAACAGCCAACAGATGGTTGGCATGAATTATCAATTTTTAATATGTGGACTTTCCCCGCGTGCGTCTAGGCACTTGTTTGTGTTGTATGATTGACGAAAAAGATTTACGAAAAATGTGTATTCAGGCACTAAGCAGTCTTCATCAAGCTCACCACTGACCACGGAAAAGTAGCATTTGTGTTGGTATTCAAATTGTCTGCGTCGTCGTAGAATTTGCGCTGTGGGTACGGCCGTAGATATTCTGAATGTCACTACTAGAGCAGATAGCCTAGTGGAAAATCGAAAAATCCCCGAGCATAATCTAAATAAATCACTGTATCGAATCAAAGGATACTAAAATAAGTTGGCTTTTCAGTTAAACTTTAAAGTCTGATCTATATTACTGCTTCATCTCTACGTCCATAATCGTTCTATCCATTCTCATTTACAAGATTTCGAACCTGCTAAGTCAACTTCGTACTTTGTTCGCTGAAATTTTTTAAGTCCAAAGTAGGACACTTGTACGTCAATGAGGCTAACGTTAGGAAAACGAGACTACTGCTCTTTCATTCCCAATCAAAACACTAGTTGCGTTTTTGATCGAAGTTTTGTTCGCCGTTCGCTTAGCCGGTTGCTTAATTTCCCTTTTTGAACGCCGTCGAAGTTCACCGTTTGCTTAATTAGTGTTTTTACGACTCCGGCGATCCTTGCCAGGTCGACGACTCAAGCAAACTTCGAACTTGCTAGCGCACGAAGTTTGACGGTCAGAGTTTGAAGGACGAAGGAACTGTGACCGGCGACCAAAAACGGTATTTAAGCAGAGACCTTTGAGGTTGAAGGTAACTTCAAACTTCGATCAAAAACGCAACTACTGATTTACGTCAGTGACAAACCTGCCTCAGAACAAGGCTCCTCCCTCAGAACGTCCTTCGAACTCCGTAGTCATTTTCACCCACCGCAACGACATAAAATAGATCTATAAAAACTGCAAGGGGTCCGAGCGAGAATGAACACAGCTGGACGGGTTTGTAATTTCCAAGCAGACCTTCAAAGAAATCACGTGTAAAAGTACGTTTTAAATAGAATATATTGGGATAGAAACTGTTCTACTGCGACTTGGCTTCTCACGTTTCAACGATTTTTTTTGGTAGTAGTACAGACAGCTCCCAGCCCCGACAATGCAAAATGTAGGGCTATCCAAGCTCCTTCGACTGACAGGAACTTGGACAGATTCTACATTAAGAAGAACGCAATGACAAGCGTTTTACTGAGTGGTGTTTTTATCAACTGTTTGCAGACTGATTCGCAATCCCTTCTAGCTTCAATTATTGAGACAATGGCCATTCATTGCGGTGTTGCCACGCTGATACAATTTTTCTTAGTATTACTTGAAGTACACAAGTACAATTTGACGCCCAATATCTTGTAAAAAGCTATTAACTGTACGGATGGACAGCACCTGGATACGGGCCTGAACGTCAGTGGTTACTGACAACTGACATTATGAAACAGTTTTTGTTTTCCGCTGTACATGTAGGCATAAATATAATGACTACAACTCGGATGACACTCACCCAGGAGTACAGTGATTTCATGGCACACACAGCTGCGAACGTACCCCGATATATATCAGGAGAACGGCTGGATACAACCGCTCGAGTATAGGCTGGCTGTGCCGTCAGCAAGGCCGTATCCAGGGGTAGGGGGTTGAACATCCCCCCCCCCCCCGAAACATTCACAAAATATTATTTTTACAGGCTTTTCCCTCTGATCTATGTCTTTTTTGTCCGAACCGCAGGCACCCCCCCCCCCCCCCCCCCCCCGAAATAAAATTCCTGGATACGGGCCTGAACGTCAGTGGTTACTGACAACTGACATTATGAAACAGTTTATGTTTACCGCTGTACATGTAGGCATAAACATAATGACTACAACTCGATCTCACGAGCGAAAAACTCTGTTCCGAAAGACTCTATTCTTATTTTCTTCTTCCTAAGACAGGACCCCTGTTCTGGCGTAATTCTTGTTTTCACCGACACATTTCGTTGTCCGGAGCCTTGTTTTGCAACTGTGACATCAACGGTTACTCACAACTGAACTTATGAAATAGTTTATGTTTTCAGCTTTACTTTACGCATAAATATAAAAGCTGCAACTGGATCTCGTGAGCGAAAATCTCTCCGCCGCGAAGAAGGACATAAGGCAGGACATCATGGCACAAACTTAACATGCAAGTCTTCTTCTTCCATGACAAATTTCGATGTTCGGAACGGCTCCGACTGATCAGACTCACTTCATACTTTATACTCGCTGGATTAAGATGAATCACCAACGCACAGACCGATAGACTAGAAGCCATCCAAAAAAGGGCTGTTAAGATTACGCTCGGCTCGGGTTATCTTTCTTATGAGGATCGCCTGGTCAAGCTTAACCTGCCAACCCTTGCTGAAAGGCGGCATCAACTGACAATAGCGTTCGGGAGCAAGTGTCTGGCATCACATGCTCATCGTACCATTCTACCTGACTTAGAGACTACAGCAAACAGCAGGACTAATACGCGACAGAGACAGAGGGACGCTAATTCCCAGAGACTAGAAAGACCTCCCATAAACTCGATAGATCGTTAACTGAAATTTGTGTACCTTATTTTACCCAATATTTTAATTCTAGTTAAGCCAATTTATATTTTCAAGTTGTACGTGTAGATGAAATGTCTACTTATGTAATTGTCATATGTTATTTGCGTGAATGACGATCCAGTACTAGCGTGTATAATACACGCTATTAAGGAAATAAAGTATATTAGTATTATTCGTATCCAAATTACACCGGATTATGTAGGAACAAAGCTTGAGCTCCGCTGTCATGGCACTCACCCGAATCGAAAGTTTACGGTACGGCACTATATATCACTGCACCTAAAACATCTGAAATCTCACTATATACACTTAATGAAAAGTTACAGAAGATTTAATTTCGGAAGTTTCGAGGGGGGCGACTTGATCTCCCGGAGGAAATTCCGCACGGCTGTAGACACTCACACAACTCCTTAGAAACGGTCGGGACTTTCCGAAACCCAATAATCCAGCAAGCTTCAACTGCAAGCCACGTTTTCTATCATTTAAAATTCCCTCCAGGTTCTTATCTAAGATATCCCTTGAGTCCGTTCCAACCAAAACCAATTTACGAGCTCCTAAGCTCCCAGCTTAGCTAAATGAAGAAAAGAGAGAAAGGAGAGAATATGTCTTATAGTGGATGGGTGAAGCACGAATGGACTTAGGTGTACCGTCGGTGACAAACAAATATATACCCCCCCCCCCCCCAATCATCGAGGCGGGATGTGTCGAGATCCAGAAACTTGGAACACCGGGTATTCCCAGGGATGGTCCGAAGCACTCAGGCCAGGCGGGTTGAGACCCCTCATTTCACTGACTTCTGGATGACAATACAGGACTCGCATGTACCGAAAAAATGAACCGTTGCCGCGAAACAAATAAGAGAACCGGTGTAAAACGCATCAGCTGAAGTTATTCGTGTAATCAATATTTGTACAGCCTACATAAATTCAAAGCCTCAGCTTTTCATTTCAGCTTTGAAGACGAAAGCTTCCAACACCTGTAACCATGACATTTTTTTTTAATCTGCCTTTATCTGGCAAGATTTATCTACTTACCATACACATTCTAGCCTTTAATGTGTTCCAGATCTCGAAAATTCCAAGCCAAATATAATCGCCAAATAAACGAGACACCAAATTCTAAATAGACAATCTTAACAGGAGAGGTTTCCAGATATCAAGTTTCATAAGATCGAATCACCCCTTCAAAAGTTACAAATAACTAAAGATTCCGGATTCGCCTCCCTCCACTCCCCCCACGATGCTCCGACTGGGGAAGTGACTATTTCCAACTTAATCATTCGGGGCATTCGGTAAGGAATCAGAAACAAATGAATATGATTAATCACCGAAAGATGAAATGGGCTGACCAAGTGCGACAGCAACAGATACGGACTTGAGAAAGATGAGAAAATACTAATTTTATTTATTTATTTATTTCCTTCGGAACTTAGGAGTTCAAATAATGTATACAACAGAACTATGCCTAAACCATCTTGTCCATTCAATGACATATAAATACTATAAGAAATACACAAGATTTCGACAAGCTTTGAGGGAGAAGGAGCCACGCATAAAGCTTATGGTTTTCAACTTTTTCATTCTTCTAGCTAGGATAAAGAGTTCTTATAGTCTCCCTATCTGCGTAAGACGACCGTGTGGAGTCGAATATATTCCCGATACTCTGCCCGATGCAAACGAGCGAAGGGTAGGAGCTACGCGGTACATCACAATTCGTAACCTCTACAAAACGCTGTATCGCAGTAGAGTCCCGGAGAAGAAATTTCGACAATAAAGCCTATTGGTTGTCTACCATTTGTTGCGTTTTTGCAGATACCATGGTATCTGATACCACGGTCTGAAGTCATTTTGCAGTTATCGTGGTATCTGATACCAGGGTCAAAAGGCGTTTCTGCAGTTATCGTGGTACCTGCATCTGATATTGAGTCCGACCGTGGAATTTGAAAAAGTGATCTCACTTTCATCAGTTTTTGTCAAATTGGTGGGAAAGAAGTTTGGCACTTACTGATGTGACTGAATATCGCGCTGAATAAGGCAATTGTCGTTTTTGCGGAACAACCGTATTTCAGATACCAGGGTTACTGCAAAAACAACTAATTACAGATCCAGTTACCGTGGTAACAGATACCACGATATCTGCAAACGCAACTATTGTGAGGTCACATGTGACGCGCTGCATAGCGGCTTATGCTCGCCTGCTTCCATTTGTCCTATGATATACACTGCGGCGAAGAGGAAAGTAGACGGGCGATGTAGTCATAGCTCCAAGTGCATTTAGCTCTGCTCTTTTGTCGCGGTGTCCATAGTCGGTGCATGGGATCACAGACGGAGGTCTATCGGCTTATGTTTCATAAAACGATCCCACTATAATATTAGTAATTAACTTGACTTTAACAACAAATTCATGTCAGTTAATGAAATCCCATGAGCTTTGGCCTTAACCTTAAAGTGAATAGGTGATCAGATACTGATTAGTTACTGAACAGACTTGGTCACTGCATTAATTACTATAATAGCTACGTTTTTGCAGGTACCCATGGTATCTGATACCACGGTCTAATATCGTTTTTGCAGTTATCGCGGTATCTGATACCACGGTCAAAAGGCGTTTTTGCAGTTGTCGTGCGGTATCTCGCCAGATAACGTGGTATCTGATATTCTAATATTCGACCGTGGTAACTGATCCTGGTATCTGAAAAACTCATCTCACTTTAATCAATTTTTGTCAAATTGGTGGGAAAGAAGTTTGGCTAACTGAATATCAGTTTTTTGGGGGGGGATGACTTTCAAAAGCGCAATTTCGGCAATTGTGCAGAGCCACCGTATATCAGATACCACGGTAACTGCAAAAACGAATAACTGCAGATCCAGTTACCGTGGTATCTGCAAAAACGGAACTAATATTACACCCCCTACATGCAAAGACGGAAGAAATTTACAGGCTTACCTTCATTTCGAGATCTGAATACTTCCGATCGTAATCCCTCGTTTTCTGCGAAAATTCCTTCTCAAGCCTCTCGAAATCCTCAACTCGACCCTGAAGGGTCCGCATTTCCTCTTCCTGTCGACGAGATGCGTTCAAGAGCACCTGATTCTGAAGGAAAAAGTTTTGAATCAGAACTTCAAGCAAGCCCCAACATTGCAAATTCCTGCTCCACCTCCCTCCTCGCACCCGAAATAGTAAAAATCTTCACTGCTTACAACATCACTGACCCACTTACAGCTGTTGGACAACTTATTGGACAGAAGTTCACTCTTCTAGCGTGAGTTTAGTGTTTTTTAGTATTTGTGTGTTCTTTTTCATTGTTTGTACTCCGCTTTTCTGTCTTTTCAGCGGGTTATAAAAAAAATAATACTAAAAAAATACAGAAGTACAACAATAACATATAGCATCAATGGGAGAGCATTCTTCTACAGTAGGATAGTTTTGTAGCGAGAATAATGTTGTCGTAGTCTCTATGTTTGTCTGGTCTCCTCTTGTTATAGTGATTCCTTCTTCTTTTCTTTCTTTATTCCTATTCCATCTGCTTTTTGATGGGTGATAAGTAAAATTATTATTATTATATTTTGATGTTTGATGTTGATTTTTACCAACATGTACTGGATATTTTGCATTTGGTGGGTAGATGCGTTCAGCTAAATGATTTGCGTAAAGAGATTTTTGGGCATGATAGGATGGAGGAAGAGGACTTGGTTAAGGTTATGGGGAAGGCAAATTTTGGTGACGTTCGTCGGCTTCGGAGGTTCCTCAAGCAGGCTATGGAGCATCGGGACCATTTTTTTTGGAGTCTGAGTTCCCTCCTTCTGGTGTAAATATTGCGTTTTAGTGTTATTTTGTTTTCCTGCCATGACCACACGGGCTTTTGGGAAATAAATTCATTCATTCATTCATAAGCTGTTGGTTCAAGGAATTCCGCTACACTGAATGAATGAATGAATTTTACGCACTGCCCTAGGGCGTAAGTGCAGTACAAGAGCAAAAAGAAACATAAGAAAATACTAAACAAATAACACACAATTTGATAGAAATTTAATCACAAATAAGAAGTAGGCTAATGGGGTGATGAACAGGTAACGGCCAATCGGAGGAGATATTTCGGGGATATATTTTCCCTGTCAGCAGCGGGTCCTGAACTGACAAACGTCGGATCAAATATCGATTTCGTGAGCGACGGGGTAAATACAGCAGGAAACGGAGGTATTTGCTACAGGAAGGTATGCGACGTAGGTCTTTTTTCTTGAGTAACCGTGTAGTCCAGCCAGAAAGTTCACATATGATGCACAAAAGGCAGTGTATAGCTTCACGAGTTCTTGCCTGTTATACCGCGAACGTTTCGGCACAATTTTAATATAGCGAAAACGGATAACATTAGCAGTTGATTTTATCGCCTCCTCGCAAATCTTTCTCAGACTTTGACCAATTGAAATACCTAGCCATCAAATTGTTTCTTCCGTTACGATAACGGTGCATCCAATATTATAGATGGTTTCTCTGGAGAAGCAGGGGGTTGAAGCAAACGTATTGGCATTTGCTACCATTCATGGAGAGGACAATCTTGTTTAACGACTGGTTTAAGCTGGCAACGTTTGCTTCAAGGCCCTTCCTAGATTTAACTAAAAGCAGGATGTCGTCGGCATAGGTTAGAAGTTTCGTAACATTTAAACCAGGATGCTAAAACTGATCAAACTAAAATTACTTTAAAATAGCGTATTGTACCATTCTTATCATTTATATGATTTGTTTTCCATTTTTAAAAAGGAAATTTATTGTAGCCTATGTCAATTAGTTATAAATTTCAGCCTATCTGTTTACTGTACGATCTGTGTGTTGACGATTATACTCCCTATTTCGCTTGTCACGATTTGGGTGTCATAAAATACTTGTTCTTTCTGACCGTTTCCGTTCAACACCATCCAACCAAAACCTTTAGCAATCTTATAGATCATTTTTCTCCTCGTAATTGCTACTAGATTGTTCTAAACGCAGATTTCTTCGATCAGATCATTTATAGAACTCCATCCAACTATGGGATCGGTCATTTATAGAACTCCATCGAACTATACGATCGGTCACGTTTGCACGCCCCTCCAAGCAGCAGCACAAACTGAGACAACACTTGAGCGGCATAGTTCCTGTCCCTCCTAAGTAACGACCCAGTAACGAGTCACCTTGCTGATTTTCGCGAGTTTACGGACAGATTCGCTGGCAAACTTTGGGCGCTCAAAGTGAACTCCGCTTTACTGCTTTTTCTTCCCTCCGCTATCCTTTGCTCAGACACTTACCTGGGTCTCAAGCTCCATGACCCTAAGCCTCAACTCCTTCAGTTCGGCAACGGCCTCAATCTCTCTCAGTTTTGCGGTCATCAGCTCCTCTTCAGCTTTCACTGCCCTCTTAGCATCGTTGTTCTCCCAAAATATGAGCTTCTTCGGTGTGCTATTTGACGCTGTGGACTCGCCTTCTTTGACTGGATCGGAGTGGTGCTCCTAAAAGAGCATTCAGCGTTTTTTAAGGAAATATTGCGACAGACTGAGTTTGTTACTGAAGTCCAACGGCACTAGCTAACATGGGGCACAAAGTTACTGAGATAAAATGTAGAAAAATTACGAAAAAGAAGACATCGACACCTGAAGGTCGGCTAAGAGCGAGGGAACCTCCACAGTTATCAGGTAGACCAATCGCCTATCAAACCTATCACACCTATCAAAGTATGTCTCTTACCCCTTAAGTTTAACCGAAAAGGGCTGGGATAGGGCAGTCTCGTCCATCACTTATTCAACTAAATTGGCTTAAAGACCTGCTGAAAATGCGCTACTTCGTTGTTCCGCTATTCACGAGTAATCGATTTCCAAATAGTGGAATGTCCGTGTGATTTGTGGTACCTCTATGCGCTTGTATCTGTAATGTATGCCTTACGGGAAAGATTTATGATTTTCTTTATTGTTCAGGCACGGCACTAAGCAGTCTTCACCAAGCTCACCACTGCTAACTGAAAAGCCGCGTCGGTGTTGTGATTAAAATGTTCCGCTTCATAGTAGAATTTACGTATTGGAGCCAGTCGCAGATATTCTGAAAGTCATAACTAGAGCAGAAAGTGGAAAATAAAAAAAATCCCTTAGCAGAATCCAAATAATTCAGTGCATTCAAAATAAATGACACAAAAATAAGTTGGCTTTTCAGTTAAACTTCAAGCAATGGTCTCTTTATCTTGAAGGTCTTTTTAACCCCTAAGTATAGGGCTTCAGCGTCAATCTCGGAACTTTGCCTGGAAGCACCTTACAAAGTCTTAAAAAATACCTTAACTCCTTCATAAGCTGTCGTGCCAACAGACTGACAAACTTTACGAAAACAGAGGTATCCGTCACTGAGGGACCCAAAACCATTTCACACCCAACGAGCAAGAAACTCCAACTAAGCCATATAACCTTCTCTGAACCTGGAACCTGCTTTTCGCTCCCATTCCCAAGATGAATAGCGACATTTCGGGATGGAGTCGGGAAAACTTATTGCATTTCACATTCGGATCGCAAGAATTACTCCATCAAGTTCAAGAAAGTCACGAGTCAGTCCAGAAAATACGACGGAATTTATGGATCAGAAAGTTTACAGTGGAAAAGTTGGCTTCCAACTCAGAGGTTTATTCCTAAATCAGTTATGATAATGCAGAAAGGGAGGGGAGGACATCGACTAGAGTAGAAGACAAAACGAGGTGGAGTTACGCTCTTGAGTTCCAAGACATCAGCTTGCATTCGGCACCAGTCGACTGAGAAATGCAACACGAGGCAACATCTTTGTCAGAGCGTCAGAAGTTTCATACATACTATGAATAACACACTAAGGAATTACACCTATTTAGGTAGAAATAAAGTGTTTTTAACCAAGTGTAGTATCAGTAATTAATGCTGCGACCCAGTTTGTTCACTGAGTAACTAAGTAGTATCTAATCACTAGCACGTAGCAACCGAACCTGGTCCTGTCTATATCCATATCATATGACACCAACTAGGGTTACACTATTGCAAAAAAGGTCTTCATATCACCTTCATATCACCCTACTAACCATGCACCTCACTCACCCCCATCCCCACCCCTGGCTGTCAGCAAAACTTCGCTACAACAGAAGGTAGATAGCATTATATTGTTTGGACCTACTTGCTCCTCAAAAAAAATGTTATGACCATTTCCTTCCCGGTTTATGATCTGTCTATAAGTATCAGCAGAGCGTAGATACGAACCTGGACCAAAGTGAGAATAAAAATTAGCAACATCGTATCTAAGTTGGAACAATTTATCAGAAGAAGTGGTCACTATGGAAAACTTGCCAGCTTCTAAGGCCGCTATAGTTGGGACCAAGTTTTATGAAAACATGTATGTGTTAAAGAGTTATCAAATCTGGATGTTCTTTGTTTTTTGTTCTTTGTTTTCTTTTGCCACATGAAGTGTGTTTATGTTTCTTGTTTTACGCGACAAGCCGTATCCTTTATTGAAGAAAATAAAACAAGGCGCGTGACGTAAGCTTTGACAAGTCGGCTTTATCCTTTACCTCTACAGTAGGCCTGCTGAACGTCACGATCCATGCAGTCTCTGTTTGTGTTCATGGTAGCCTACTTATGATGATGAAATTTTATTGACGCAAGTTAGAAGAAGGAAAATGGCACAGTGCAAAACAAGGAAAAGGAAAAAATACACTGAGCTTTTAATAATGTAGTAAATGGACAAGATAAAAAAAAATTAACATTAAAAAAAGATAAGGGACTAAACGGGTCTAAACAGCCTTCTTCCTAGATGGAATGCGGAGAAATGGCCAAGGGCAGAAACGTGAAGGTACTGGTACTGACCGGATGCCTCCCGTACACGCAAGAAGGGGCTGGCGTACGTTCGTCGATGTGAGAACGAAGGTGGTCCAACTCTCTCGTCCTGCACTTTTTTACAGAGTTTTTTGACGACGTGAATAACTAGTGCAGTAAATTTTATTTTATTGTTTTAATGACCAGCTTCACTTTAGCATCTTTCATGAAAAAAAGCTAAGAAATTGGGCTTTCAATAAATGATTAGACCGGAATTACAGGAATGGCCTATTTAAAACACTAACCTGCAGATGCTTCTGCCACTGTGAGCTTAACTCAGCTATCCTCGGTCGCAGCTCCTTAAGCGCGCAGGTCGCTTCAGCTTCGCGGAGCTTAACGGCCGCAAGGTCTTCCTGAAGCAACGCAATTGACTCCTCTGGCCGTCGTTCCCTAAGCGCTTTCTTTTCTTCATCGGCATCTTGCAGCTGAGATTTAAGCTCTCGGATGATGGCTTCCATTTCAGCTTGTCGGAGGCGTCCACTTATCAGCTTAACAAAAGATGTAATATGAGCCTTTTATAACGCATTAATATGTTGACTGCTATCTTCCGACTAAAAGATGGCGAATGATTCTTACTTATGACAGTTACAGCAAATTTCAACGAAAATGCAAAACAAAACTGGCAAAGACGTACGTAACGACGCAAATCAACAAGTTCTTTTTTCCATAAGTTCATTTTCGAATCTGACCGGCTTGAGTCTGAAGAAGATTCTAACCAAGAAGGGCCGAAATATAGTTTCAATAAAATTAAGCTGACGTATATGTTTGCACTCTCGAATACAAATCAACCTTCAGCAGCTTTTGGTTTCCTAAATAATACTGAACCGGCGGCAGTTAAAGAGTGTAAAAAACAAATGCTCCCGCCTAATCCCCTCTCTGTTTTAATGTACTTGTGTAGTAGATATTCCTTCAGCCCAAGCTGACTTCGAATCATATTTGACGGTGCAAAACGAATAAGTCAGCTACATTTTATTAGAGCTATATTTCAGCCCTTCTTGCCAAGAGTCCTCTTCAGGCTCAAGCCTGACCCTTATCAAGAAGGGCTGAAATATGGCTCTACTAAAGTGTAGCTGACTTGTACCTGCACCGTCAAATATACTTGTGTAGTTCAGAAAGTTTGCCTCTTTTTTTCAACCTACTGTAACGGGGTTTCTTCTGATGTTATAAGCCGCTATCTTTGATCTAATAGGTAGCGTTCTTGAGGCTTCTGATCGAACACACTGTTCTTTATTCCCAGAGAGTTAACGGGGCACAACTCTTTACTGGCAGAAGTATAACGTAACACTAAATACAAAATGTAAAACGATGGCCCAAGACTCACATCCGGAAACCCTGATTTTCCAGCTGTAACCCACAACTGTAAAGGCTCTAAGGAAACATAAATTGCTGGGCTGGAGACAGATTAATGCAATTTGAGTCCAGCGTGAGAGCCGTCTGTTTCAACCCTGCATCTTTTCCCCAGATACTTGTTATACTACATGTTTCCCTTACAGTAAAACTGTTATCGTCACGGTTTACATAAAGCGGTATGTCTTCAGCCAAAAACGCCACCACAAAAGCAAAGTATGCCATCTGCAATGTTTTATTACGAGAACTGCCAAACAAGACACTATCAGAGGCAAGGTGGTACTTTTTAGCGATACCCCAGATGAAGCTTTAAACAAAGTTTTGAAGTCACGATGTTTAGTTATTGCTTTAGACCTCGAGATGATCAAGACCTAAAATACAAGTATACTTGTAAACAGGTTGATTGTAGATATAAGGCAGAGCTTTGGTCGGTGGAGTTTCAAAAACCGCGTGCCACCCCATTGGAATCAACTGCCCGAAGAAAAGCAAACTCCCCATCAATAAGCCAATTCAAGAAAGAAACTGATGGAATGTTTCTTTCCCAAATGTGCGACCCTAAATGTTTCAAAAGAACTTTGTAGAGGCTGTGTGGCCTTTTTTGCAATATATTATTATTATTGTTATTAAAGCCCGTAAGTTGCTTCGGAGTTCTAATTTCGAGGATGAGAAATGGCTGTAGTTGACCGTACCATTTATACATTATTTTGTACTCCTCAGTTCTGAGGGAAATAAATGAATAAATAAATATAAATAAATAAATAAATATCAAGCAACGGAGATAGAGGGAAAGCACCACCGGGTCCTAGGGGAGCTCGGTAAAACAAATAAGTCCGATTCCCTCTGTCAGGAATCGTCTGATTCCACTATATGCACTAAGCTTAATTCCCCGCACATTTTCGTTTATACCCTGCTATCTATTGTTTTGGGTTTGAAATTGAAGTCAGTCTGTAAAGCGAGGTCAGGTTACTAACCTGGCAGTGGCCTGTATGGGTAGTAAATGAAAGGCAAATAATTTAAGTTCTATAACAATAGTTGTTACATATTTGACTGTACCGGAAGCATAATTACTGGTCTTGATTCGTATGTTTGTTCCAGGGTTCTGGATTCTTTATTTATCACATACATCTGTAAATAGCCGTCGTAATAAACGCTATTTAATGTCAGACTGGACAGATTGACGTGCCGGCTAGGGTCTTCCCAACACCCTCATCAGTTACAAATAAATACCCCAATATAAGCAGCCGTTTTCAGTCTCTAAGCATAAAAAACTTTTCATTTTTCACTTCGCCAAACAACCGTAAACCAGTAAAACGCTCCGTCCAAATTTCACTCATTTTGCGGTTTGAAGGACCACTCAAACGAGACTAATTGCAGTGTAACACCCAGCTCAACTGATGCGGCAAGAGCCAGAGCCGATTACATATTCGTCATCGTATACATACTGTGGAAGCTGGTACAGTCTGATTTTCCTCCCCTAGTCCCCGGATGGTGCTTTCCCTCTATCTCGGTTGCTCGATATGGTACGGCCAACTACAGCCTCATCCCGATATGGCCGAACTCCGAAGTAACTTATGGGCTTTAGCTCTGCCTTATTTCTACAATCAACCATTTTGCGAGCAGTCATACTGCGAGGCCGCAATGGAGCGTCACGCCGTCCAAAGAGGCGTAAGATAAAGAAGAGGAAGAAGAGTATACTTGTATTTATGTCCTAGTGTTTGATTCGAAGTTTGTCTAAAGCAGTAACTCAACATCGAGACTCAAAAGCTTTCTTTAAAGCTTTATCTGGGGAATCGCTAAAAAGTACCCCTTGCCTCTGATAGTGTCACGTTTATTAGTTCTTCGTAATAACGAATTGCATATTGCATCCTTTGCTTTTCTGGTGAGTCGCTTTTGGCTGAGGACATATCGCTTTATTTAAACCGTGACGATAACAGTTCTATTGTAAGGGAAAACAGGTAGGTATGAAAAAAGATGGACAAAGTTTCAGAACTACATAAGTAGAGAGCGGAACTGAGAAGGGGACGAGGAAGAAGGGGAAACTGAGAGGGGATTAGGCGGGGAGGGGGATTACCGTGGTATTCTAAGCTCCCTGGATTACCATCCCCCTGCCCTGAATTACCATACCCCCTCCCCTATCGCCTTCTTCATTGATTCAGAATAAGGTAAGAGAGCTATGATGTGAAAGTCGGTTTCACCTAAAAGAAGGGACCACAAGCAGTTGGACAGCTAATACTCGGTCCTTAATTACCATAGGCTACCCCTGCTCTCACCTTCGGAACAAGGTAACAAGGTAAAAGAGCTATGACGACAAAATTGACGACGAGGTTAGCAAGCAAAATTGGGAGCGGGTTCCACCCTTCTAACAATACTAACTATTAATTACTGTTTTCGTTCCAACCTCGTGAAAAGTTACTACGCTCAATGTTCCAGTTTTCTCTAAATAGTAACTAATAGTAGCTATCTACTTGATTTGCTCGATCAGCGCACGGCACGATATTTGCCGGAAATGGAAAATTGTGTTTCAGCCTTGACGCCAATAGGCCAGGATCCGTGACGTCATGCATAGTAACTATGGTAAGTAGGCGGAACACGCTCTGTATCTCTCAGCTACGCAATGGTTGGCTTCCCACTGAGAATTTACTGTCTTTTTGTCAGGAGGTAAACAGAGAATGTCCTTTTACCTGTTCCTGTAAGCACTGTACCAGTTCTTCTTTCTGTTTGAACAGTTCGGCTTGCAGTGAGGGATATTGGACGGCAGCCTGGTCGCTACTACTGCAATCCAGCGACGACGATTGGGAACCGGATCCCTGATTGTTCTTTTCTTCAGCGTGCCGCAACTTTTCCTAGAAATTTTGAAAGTTTTGAAAGGGACATTGAGTCGCTACAACAAATCATTAAAGGATCCTTTGTTCTGATAATGCAGACGCAACGTACTTGCGAATTGAATTAATTAATTCTTAAACAAGGAGACCCAAATTTTATGTTACAATTTAAGCCCGCCAACGACAACACAATCCACGACTCACGATTTTCCATGTGAATTATGCTCCCGACAAGCGTCACGATTTATGCTGCTGATGCGTAAAGCCGGTTATCTGAATTTTGCCAAGTCTTCGCAGAAGTCAATGGGCCCAGGAAAAGGCTTAAAACAGCCAAAGCCGTGGATATTTTGTTAAAAGCAGAGCCTAGTTTTACAGTATTCAAATAGTTCTGAATACTGGAACGTAAACAGTAAATAGTGCGACGTGTGTTTTAATGGACGGGGGTGGTTGGAAGGGCCTCCTTCTACAATGTAGGAGCACAACCAAGTGTGTGTTGCGCAGGGCCAAACTGATTGCATTTGGTTGCCAAGATGGGCTCTGAATTAAATCATGTTACGAATTACCCGACGGTGCAAGCACAGTAAGAAAGAAATACAGAAGACTCAACTCTTTTAAGAACAGTAATTTACATCTGATGATTGTACTCACAGGGCAATGAACAGGTAAGTGACCAATTGACACCGACAAATGCGAGGAAAATTTTCCTGTCTCACTGTTGGGTCAGGCATTGAAAAACGGTTTGATTGGGGCGAGGTATGTATAACATAAGACGGAAGTACTTGAAGTTGGTGAGGCATACGCGCCGCAGGTCCTTCTTTATAAATATAATGCGCAGCAGAGCAAAATAACACTAGGGACTAGCGCCAATACCTATGCTTTCCATGCTTTTCAATGGGGCATACTCGCATAGCACCGCCCACTACGCTTACGGCATTTAAAGCGAGACAACTTTCGGTTTTAGAAATGTCTAGCAAAGCAAAGGTGCGGTGCTGCACACACTAGGGAAACAATGGAGGCTGTGTCATTTTTTTGCTATGTTCAGAATATGAAGTTATCGGAGCCAGCGCTGGTGAAAGACCGATTGAGTTTCAGTAGGGACATTCTATATCGCTAGTGGTGCTAAGTGTCCATGCTATTCGAGTGTGTGTCAATTTTGTCAAGTCTCAGCGCTAGTCCCTACTGTTATTTTGCTCTGCTAAATATTCTTTGAGCCCAAGCTAACTTTGAAATAATTGTTTGCTCTGCTGCGCAGTAAACCACGAAACTGATGTACGATGAGTAGATGATAGTGTAGTCATATCATGGGATAAACTGGGAAAAGATTTCAAAGGTCAACCATCTGGAAAATCGATTCTATCTGACATTTCCACCGTCATGGACTGAAGGTAGGACCCCTCCTGGCTTCACCCGTCATAACAGACCGATATCCAACTGGAGGCGACCGTGCTTCATTCTAGCCAGAAACTTATGAAAACATCACATATAAAACGAAAAGAAATCCGGAAATCGAAGCGAGTATCTTCTCCAGTTAGAAACCGAACCTACAACAGCGTGAATACTTAGCCTAGAACTTAACGTCAACGATCCTATGGTCGGAGAAAACGGCCTATTCTTTCTTAAAACTGACCTGGAATTCCCGAACCTTCGCCGTCATCTCTGCATCTCTCTGCCTCATAGCGTCTAACTCTCTCTGTAACTGGAATGCCGTTTCTTCCTGATCAGCTCGACTGACCTGTCCTCGAATAAGTCGGTCGGCGAGCTCGCTCGACTCCGTTTCGAGCATATTCGCTTTCTGCCGTAAGAGTCGGTTCTCAGCCCGTAGCCTCTGGAACAGGAACGGCAGATGTTATGTTTTTGAATTAACATGGATCACAGGTTAACTTTTCTAGCTTGAGCCTGAAGAGGATCCTTGCCGAGAAAGGTCGAAATAATATACGAAGATCCCATGTGGCTTTGAAAAGAAAAAAGGATCCGAACACCATATTGAAAACAAAACAAAAAACAATCCCAGTTTTGGAAATAGCTTTACCAAGGTTTTGACCACACACATCTTGTTACATAAACACCCTTAAAAGATCTGTCCATTAGCAGGAAAGAAGACCGAAAGAACTAGTGAAACAGAAAAGGTCAACAATACCTTCATTCAATGCGTATTATTCCGATGAAACAGACCATGAGTGAACATTGTGCAACTTGTGGTCTCCCTCGTTTAGTTCCCTGTCGCATGATGGATGTCGCCAGCCGGGTGTTTGAATCCAGCCCTGCTTCTGTAAGTTTGATATGTTGGACATAAATACCCTAAACTGAGAAGATCTTTTTCTTAAAGGACAAAGATCCGATTTAATTTTGACATAGCCCTTGCGTCTGGTAGACTTACCCGAACTTCCTCTTGGTCTTCCTGCTCCTTCGCCTTATACGCTGCATACTCTTTTTCCAACTTCCGCATCTTCTTCACGCTATACTTCAACCCGTAAGCAGTGTTCATATACAGTTCCACACTTGCATCAAACTTGGGCGGTGTCTCCTTTTGAAAATATTTCAACATCCCCTCCATGTCCAGGGATAGCAAATCTTCCTTCCCAAAGTGGAGTATTGCTAGCGAAACACGAAATATCACTTCAAGTCCATCGACGAGAAATGCGTCCATTATTCTGAAATGAAACTGCGTAAAGTGACAGGGATTGGGGATCAATAGGGGCGAAACGGGGATAGTAATGAAGTCGCGACGAAATTTACAGCTAGATCTTCGGTAGCCATCCAAACCCACAACCCGTCGGCATTTTTTGCCGACAAGTGAATAATATAACGCGTAAGTAATTGTAATTTAGTTGTCGAAATCATGTGTATTTCTTATATTTCTGTGTCCTTGAGTGTACCAGATGGTTTAGGCATAGCTATTATTCATTATTTTTTACTCCTCAGTTCTGAGGGGAATAAATTAATAAATAAATGAATATAAATAAATAAATAAATCAGAGAAAAAATGTTACAAGTAAATTCAATCCTCCCTATAGAATAGAATAGTGTTTATATAGCATCGAATGGGCCATAAACAGATTTTAATATACACAACATACAAATTATTTATATTAATGCAAATTATTTATATTAATGCACTGAAAACATAATGATCCTACTACACATAAATAAACTATCTCCTATTTAAATTCCCCTCATATGTTCTTCCACCATTTTAATAACGTTGTCTTTGGTCGATGTCAATATACCAGGGAAGAGCTACCCTCCCCCAAACTGATCCGGTAGAGTCGATTCCTGGCACTGCCCTGGGAGGTGATTTAGAGTATCTTATAAAGTAATGCTAAACTACGGGGTGAAACCTGTCATTTCGATTGTAGAAAACAGTGTTTTTTCTGC
This sequence comes from Branchinecta lynchi, assembly GCA_023053575.1. Lineage (NCBI taxonomy): Eukaryota > Metazoa > Arthropoda > Branchiopoda > Anostraca > Branchinectidae > Branchinecta > Branchinecta lynchi. The sequence goes on from JAKZAP010000018.1 coordinate 14,693,825, forward strand.
AGAAAAATTCGGTAAAAATTACCAGCCAGTCGGTAAATGCCTCGTCCCCCCCCAAACATTTTGGCTAGTAACGCCTCTGTAATCAGGTCAGCAGATAAATCCGAGAACCTAGTGCAGGTTTCTTTGAGGTATTGGATCCAAACTGTCTACTACTGCTGGTAGAAGTAAAGTTTGAATAAGAATAATCCAAATGGGAAGTATGTTAGTCCTCTTTGTGGTTGTGAAGAGATTGTTGGTAATTTTTGAAGCCGGTGTCATATAAATAAAGAATTATATTCGCAAATTTGATGGCAGGCCGTTAAGCCTCTAAGCCTCTTTTATTTACCGCTCCATCCTCAAAGTTCAACTCCAGGTCCACGCCGATCTCCCACAATCACTAATTTTCAACAAATAAATAAATAACTAAATAAAAAAAAATACTGAAGCCTAGCATCCAGGATGTCGCCCTACCCGCATTATTGATCTTACCTGTACACATAATACTTGGATTAACATATTCAAAAGACAAAATATGTACTCCCGAATATGTTTATTCCCCATTATATTTATGAACCAAAAATGTTTTTAGCTGGGTCTTAAAGGTGCCAAACGACTGAGTGCTACAGACATTATCGGGGAAGTACGTGTATATGGCCTTCAGGATTTTTCGAGTAGTTATTAAAATTGATGAACCGTGTAAACTTAATGCTCAAAACTTTTTTCACTCAGCCCATAGTTTGGATAAGAAGTCGCTATGATTGGATAAGGACAATTTAAAAAATGTAAAATATCTGGCTTACCAAACTGCGATTACTTACCTACAGGCCACAGGCAACGACAAATTGGTTGTAAAAAGTGTAAGGAACCAACTCGAAGCGTACATCGAAGTGTCGAAGCTTTGAGATTCAAAGTGGACGTGCAAATCAGGTAATATGTCCTGCAAATAAATCAACTGCTAAAACCCGAACAGAACTGTCTATTTGGCCAAGGGTGGGCCATACACAGTCGCCAGCATACCACAAGGAAACAAAAATACCATCTTAACATCTGTCACGTTTCCTACGCGACTACCTCCAGTTTAAATTTTCTATCACATGATCTGCCAACTATTTTATACCTTTGTAACTTGCAGACGTCAAAATACAGGGGATGGGCTCGCGATTTCTGACCAGAGCTAGGTTAGCTACGTTATCCTTCCCAATAAAACAAAGCGGGCATATGTAAGTATCCCAGTAATACAACTATACTCTCCAGTCATTTATAGCAAGATACACAATTCACGCTTTATTTTCGGCCTAAAATCTGGGTATCTTAATAAATAAATAACCTTTGTATTTCCTGAATAGCTCATATTAGTACTTGCTAAAGACTGATCTTCATAAGGTTTAAGGCCTAATAAACATACAGAAGATTTGGAATACAACACAATTTACGATTACAAGGACAGTTAATTAAATATGTAACGGCATCAAAATGAAGTGGTGTACGAAGTCTCTTCCAATAATTGCAGCCTTGAGTCGGGTATTCGGAAGATTTATTCGCGGTTAGGCTTCAGGCCAAGTAGTCCGGTAATTTATTTGTGGGGTGTTTTTCAAGAGCCGCGGCTTATTTTCTGGAAACGCGATCTGGTAATACTAATTTCAAGGAAACCTCAACCTTATTACGATCTTGTGAGAAAAGCCCAGCAGCGCAGAGTGATGGTAAACATGATTCAAAGATTACCTTTTCATAGTTGAAAATAAACAAGAATTTAACGCTCCAACAAGATTTCGCAGGCGGTTTGGCTAGCCAATCACAGGCCTTAGGGTCAAGTCCGTCACCGCTCATACTATTTTTTTCTTTAACTATCTCTGACCTAGGCACTGCAAACAGAATTAATGATGGAGTACCACCAAAAAGTGAAAAATAAAATAAAAAAAGGATGAAGAAAAATAAAAAGATGTGTTCTATTTTCTGTTGGCGGTGTGTCCTTCAAATTTTGAAGGTTTGGTTCACTGTCTGAAGTTTCATAACAGATACCACAAGGATGCGCGGTTTTAACAGACAATGTGTAACAGATAACACTTGGGATGTTATCTGTTGTACATGAAATCTTCTTCATAACAAGCTTTGTTAGGAAGAGCCAAAAAACAGCCAAAAAGCATCTACTGACTTTACTCTTTATTGTCATGATGTCGGAAACTCAGCTGATGCTTTTCGGCGCTTCCTGATGGTAATGCTTATTATGCATAACTTTTTTCAACACAAAGCATCAGAAGTGTTATTTGTCGAAACTTCTGACAGTGTGGCCGTGTCGTCTTTTATTTATCGCGTCGAGGAATTTACTTAACATTTGTACCCGTTTCTGGAACCGGATGGTGTATGCTTTTTATTTTATTTTATCCTATACGTTTTACCTGATTTTTATCAATTATCAAATTACCACTTTATCAATTACCATCTAAATCATACTGAATATGTTATCTTCCAGCCGTCGAATATGCTCTCAACTATGAACAGATTCAAGAGAATATGGAACTCGTTACGTGAAAATAAATAGATTTGCACTTGCACCTAATAACCTGAAACCTATTGATGCAATAGACTTGCTACCTGACCCCGTAAAAAACAAGACCAAAGGTTTCGATGGGATCCCAAAAGGTCAAATTTGATCCAGGCAATTGTGTCTTTTCTTCGCCAGACTCCTTGAACACTTATACTACTAAAATTTAGAAACAGATTAAGGCTAAACAGCTAATCGTATGAGAAAACCAAGTTTAGATATGGATTCAGCATCTGTGTTTACACCTTTAAGTCATATCTATTATCGAAACTTCCTGCCTTACTTCTGCCAATTTTCCGGTTTCGGCGGAATTCCGGAACTACTTGTCCGGCGAAAAAATAAAGTCAAAAACGAATTCAGCATGTCTCCTTACCCCTGCTTTCAACCTGTAATCAACTTCAGATCAAACTTTTTAATTTTAACAAATTTTCCGGTTTCAGCCGGATTCCACGTGGCTATGTGTCCGGTGAGAAAATGATTGTAATATGCGAATTCAGCATGTCTACTTACCCGCAAACCGAACATCTTAACATCTTATCAAGTTGAAATAAAACTTTTACTTTAAACAAATTCTCCGGTTTTCGCCGGATTCCAGCCGAACTAATTCTCCGGCGAGAAAACAATTTTCATATTCGGACTCAGCACGTTTCCTTGCGCCTAAACCGAACCTCCAATCAACGTCATATTAAACTTTTACTTTTCACAAATTTTCCAGTTTTCGCCGGATTCCGAGTGAACTATTTGTCCAGCGACAAAAATTTCATATTCGGTTTCAGCGTGTCTCTTTACCCATAATTCGACTATTTCATTAGCTTTTAAAATATATTTTTCCCCCTTAATTTCAAACCCCTCCCCCACCCCTAAATATAGAGCTACATAGCCCATCTTCGAACTTGACCTGTACTTTGACCTAAATATATATATATATATTTTATTTTATTTATAACCCGCCAAATACATAATGTAGTAGCGGAGTAAAGGGAATAACGCGAAATAAAACAAGATAAATAACAGTATTAACACACACAAAAATTTAGGCATAATTACTAACTGGGCCTGCAAAAATTCATGAAAAACATCATGTACTCGAAGACGAGGATGACGAGATTTAGATAGTACTGACGCTGACGTTTTCTCGAGTGAGCGAATCACGTCTTGGACACTGAATTTTTTAACTAATCTGTGGTTGCGACAGGAACGAGGAAGGTACATACAAAATTTACAATGATTATAGTAACACGTCTTCAAAGCTCTAGTGTCTTAAAAAAAAAAAAAAAAGAAAAAAAAAAGAGACTAAAGAGTCCTCATGCCAAGTTTGATCAAAATATCTCAACCCCTTCGAGAGTTCTCGTGCTAACAGACGGACTGACAACTTTTGCGATGTCATAGGTATCCCTCCACTTACGTTCTGGGATCCCAAAAACATCAACAGAATCATTAGTCTCGGATTTCAGCTTCGTGGTGAATGAAGCAGCTTTGTTGTGCGCCACCGATGGCTCAGGAGGTTCTAAGTAAGGTGACCTAAGGAGCGTTTTCGCGATATGAAAAAAAAAACGGGACCAATTTCCAGTGATTGTCGCGCTACTTCGGTAAGTTGCCTAAAATTCCGCACCAGCTTTCACGCTTCGGAAACCGAAGCAGCATTCTCGGAAAGTGATTCCAGAAAGCCCTGCGAGAAGTTAACTCTGGCGGAAATTATGCAATTGAAGAAAAAACAAGGCATGCGTCATCAAAGATGACTGCGTTGGGACATACCATAATGGAAGGAATCTCCATCCGATTATTTATTCTAAAAAGTTTCGAATACAAAATTTCTCTCATCGGTTATGCTTTCCACAGTTGCGTTTTTGGAGATACCATGGTGTCTGGTACCACGGTAACTCGATCTACAATTAGTCGTTTTTGCAATTACCATGGTATCTGATACTACGATTGCTCTGCAAAACCCAAAGTTGTCGAAATTCCACTTTTGGAAGCGATCCCAAAAGCAAAACTGATATCCAGTCACATCGCTAAGTGCCAAACTTCTTTCCCACCAATTTGACAAAATCCTAGGCTCTATTGTTGGTGATGACGAAAGTGTGATGACTTGTTTGGATGCCACGATCTCAGTTACTACGGTGAATAGCAGATACCGCGATAACTGAAAAAACGCCTCCTGACCGTGATACCAATACCGCGGGAACTGTAAAACCGACGTTAGACCCTGGTATCAGATGCCATGGTGTTTGCAAAAACGCAACTCATATGTCTTTCCAGGAATCAGATTCTCGCAGTTTTTGCAATGCATTTCTCCCGCTGGAAAGCCACTTCCGGAATAAAACATCCAATTTTTAGATCCTTTCAGACAACAATCAGATTTTCTTACTGACAGTTTGTGACAGGCTGACACAAAAGGGAATACTGTGAGGTTCGGATTTCGTGGTCTACCCTTACTTGAAAAAAAAAGCAATGTAATTACTCTCTCAGGAAAAGAATCTTATTATCTAGTTTTCACGTCTTCTCGGCTAGAAAAGGAAATACGAGTTTCCCAGAGACGGAATGAAAGCGAAGGGCTTGGGATTTGCGGACAGGAAGATATCTTCAGAGGAAGTCGAAAGGGTGATCTTTGAATCATGTTTACCGTCACTCCGCACTGCTGGACTTTTCTCACAAGATCTTTTCGTGTGACTGACACTGAACTGCGGGGAGAGCTTGGGAACTAGGAGAACCGAGTCCAATGTGTCAACGCTGCGTCGTTTTGTGCTTGAAATAAATAATGATTCGATTTCTGGAAAGTGTGATTTTGAGGTGTTAAAGATAAGAGACTTAGAGTGATTGGAAAAAAACAGTATAGTTTGTCTTGTGTGGATTATTTTTAGTTAAATTTTAAGAAGGTAAACGTGTAAGAAAATGTCAAAATGTTGAGCTATGTGTGAGAGTTTTAGCGAATGCCATCTAGTTTCCTGGTGAGTAAACTTGATTTATTTCAGGCAGTGTTGCCACTGGTGTGTATTGTTTTTGTATTAGGCGTCGGAAAAAAAGGATAAAAGTAAAAAAAAAATAACGATAGGTTAGAGTGTAGGATAATCTAGGATAGTTTTAGTTGAAAATAAAGAAAAGAGAATGAACAAAAGCACAATCAGGTTCGATTTTAACGCGGTGCCCGAAGAGGAAGTGAGGCAAATGACGGACGCTGCAGTCCATTACTTCCTAAAGGGAGTGGGCATGAGCCAAACGAATGTACGTGCGATAGATACCGATGACCTCAGGAGACACGGTAGCGTACGCGTCACTATGAAAACGGCAATTTTGGCGGATGAGGCCGTAGAAAGACTGAAAAAAACAAACATGAGAATAAAGATAGAACAGGCTCTGTACCCAGTATTCGTGGAGAAGTCGGGGAAGAGACCAAACGTCGTGTATCTTCGAAGAATTCCTGGTGAGGCAAACGACGAAGATATTTCTCGAGCGCTTGGACCATACGGGCAGGTTTTAAATATTCGAAGAAGAGTATACGAGGGAGAAGGTTTCATCCCAGTGTACACAGGGAAAGGGACTGCTTTAATGTACGTGGAAAAGGAAATCCCACCTTCGCTGCAACTTATGGACGAGAAAATGTACGTTAGCTACGATGGGCAACCGAAGCTGTGCTTTATTTGCCACGAAGCAAGTCATGGAGCAGCAGACTGCCCAAAGAAAAAGGCCCCAAACCAGCCGAAAGGAAACAAGCCGTATAGCCCGTGGGTGTCGGCAGGCACACCTGCAAGACCTACCCCAAGACCCAGCCATTCCGAAAACGTACAAATGGATATCCAAGGTATAGCTCAACTGACGCCAAATCAGGCTGTCAGTATGGTGCTTGAATCGCTAAGTGCCCAAGGAACAAATAAGGGATCTGAGGAGAAAATAAACAACAGAGAAGGAAAAAATGAAGGGAAAAAAACAGAAAAGGCAGGAAAGAGTGGCCCGTCAAAGATCCCCGCAAAAAGAAACCAAGCCAGTAGTACAAAGCCCACGGATGCCACACCGAAGAGGCAACTCAGCCAGGTGTCTCTGGACTCGGAGGAGACAGAGACACCCAGCGGAAAGAAGAAGATGACGAGCGGTGAAAAAACGAGCGGAAAAAAAGCCGAAATTAAACCCAGATAAACAGTTAAAAAGACAAAAGAAAATATTTTTTGTGTTGAAAAAAAGAAAGAAACCCCATCAAGTTGATTTTTAAGATGAGGATTGCCACACTTAATGTCAACGGAATGAAGCAAAAAAAACGGCAAAAATTGTTTTTTGATTTTGTAAAAAAATATAAAATAGATCTCGTATGTGTCCAAGAAGTTGACACGAAGACTATACCTATTTTTCGTGATAATGGTTTTATATTTATAAGTGGTGGTTTAAAACCGGACACTGGTTTTATTTATAGAGAAGGGACAAACATTGAGCGAATGAGTTTGAAGTTTGAAGATGATGGAGAGATTAGCAGTGTTGTGTGGGAAGATGTAGTAATTGTAAATACCCATCTTCCGTCAGGAACTAACAATTTTAAGCAGAGAGCGGAAGCGATCCAATTGAAGTTGCCGAAATATTTGGAAGGAAATAAGTTAATTGTTCTGGGAGATTTTAACTGTGTTACTGATGAATATGATATTTGCAATAAAAGTAAAAGAGGTTTGAACCGAAAATTAAGTGAAGACCTGAAAGAATTAGTTAGGGTGTGGACTTTGAAAGATATATGGCTTGAAAGAAAAGGAAAAGGAGGTTACACGAGAATAGACCAGAGAGGAGCGAGCAGAATTGACCGGATTTATGTAAGTGCTGATCTTGTACCACAAATGACTCGAGTGGAAAATGTAATAGCCCCTTTTTCGGATCATATAGCCGTTATTGCTGATGTAAATAGAGAAGAAGGAAGTGAATTAAAAAGGGAGAGAAGAGGGTTTTGGAAGATGGATCCAAATCTCATCAAGTTAAAAGATACAAGAGAGTCCGTCAAGGCGAAAATTCGAGAAATTCTGGCAGAATTTAATGAAGGAAATGATAAGCGAAAATTTTGGATTACATTCAAAAAGAGGATATCTAAGTACATTAGAGAACTAGAAAAGGACCACTTCAGGACTGAGAAAGCCCACAAAAGATACCTATATAGGGTCTTGAACGATCTGAAGGATGAATTTGACTCCGGCCAAGGCGAGTGGCATGAATATGACGAAGTAAAACATCAGATAAAAAAAATAGAGGAAGCAGAATATGAACGGTGGAAATTAAGAAACAGACTGAATGAATTAGATGATACAGAGCAAATTAATCTGGCATCGAAGATAAAAGCAAAAAGAAATCGAGAATCCAATTCAATATCTAAGATAAAGGGGAAAGCCGGTGAGATTCTAGAAGATCCAGTTCTGATCAGAAAAGAGATACATACTTTCTACCAGGACATGTTCAAAAAGCCGACGCGCCCCCGAGAGCCGGGTAATTTTCTGGAAGATTTCGAAGTGAGAAAGAAAGTTTCAGAAGAAGAGAATGATGCTCTAGGGCAGAGTATCTCGAAAGAAGAAATAGAAAGAGTTTTGAAAAGCCTAAAAACCGGAAAATCACCGGGATTTGACGGCTTAACCTATGAGTTTTACAAAGATTTTTGGGATCAAATAAGTGTGTTCTTTGTGGAAGTGTGCAATGAGTTTGTGACTTATGGTTACCCAAAGGAAGAGATGGCCAGTGTTACCCTTTTGCACAAAGGAGGGGAAAAAACAGACATAAGAAACTGGAGACCAATTGCGCTACTTTGCTGTGACTACCGAATATGTGCGAAGGTTTTGACTAAAAGAATAGAGGTGGTACTAGCAAAAATTTTAGGGGGGTACCAACACGGAGGTCTAAAGGGAAAAAAAGCACAGCATATCTTATGTGTTATACGAGATTTGATTTCGAGAGGAGAGGAAGAATTGAGAAAAATCGGAATACCCCTCGAGTTTTTAGCCCTTGTCAGTGTAGATGTGGTGAAAGCATACGATTCGGTTATCAGAGATCTTCTGTGGACTCTGATGCGAGATAAGTTTGGTTTTTGTGAGAAATTTGTGAAGTTCTTCGAAAACCTTTATAATCAACCGCAGATCGTGATAAACATAAATGGTATATTTACGGAGAAAGTTGAGATGGATCGTGGACTTAAACAAGGAGACCCATCTTCACCAAGTTTATTTGAAATTTATATTGACCCTCTTTTCAAATATATAGAAACAAGAATTATGGGTTTTCCTGTGAGCACAAGTTTGAGCATAAAGTCGGCGGCTTTTGTTGATGATGGGACTTTCGTAGCAGGAAAAAAGAGCGATATAAAAGATATTTGTGAGGGGTTAAAGTGGTATGAAGGCCATTTTCAAGTGAAGATACACAGGCAAAAGAGCAATATTTTAGTCCTGAGCAGTGAAAGAGATTTTAGTGATGTGGAGTGTGATTTCCTGCAGCTGGTACAAAAAGCAAAAATATTAGGAGTTCAGTGGGGGAATTGCCAAGAAAAGATTGATGTTTGGGATGAAAAAGTGAGGCGGATTGAGGGGATGCTCGGGGGTCGTGAGAAGCAATTTTTGAGAAGTGTGTTTGAGAGAGCAAGTTACGTTAACACGTACTGTCTCCCCATCTTATTTTATTTTGCACCAGTGTTCGAGTTGTCTGAAGCTTATGCTAAAAGGATTGAGAGAGCGGTATGGCGGTTCGTCTGGTTTGGTAAATTAGAGAAACTGAGCATGAAAATGCTGTATGTGCCGAGAAAGGAGGGAGGTTTGGGAGTGATTGATTTTAGACTAAAATGTGAATCCTTGCACCTGAGGAATTTGTGCGATTTTTTGGCGAAAGAGGATGAGTTTAGTTGCATGATAAGAGGGTGGTTACTACCCGTGATAAACGAAGAAAAGGAAGAAAACTTGTCACGGAAATTAAAAGAAATTCCTGAAGAGCTGAGAAGAGCAGCTGAAACGCTCCGTTGCCTCAGAAAGGGAGGGGGGATGAACAGTGGAGTTGACAGTGATCAAATGAAAAGTATTATAGAACAGTTTCTTCAATCAAGAGCTAACCTCCAAGTTGAGTTTAGTGCCCAAAGAAAAGAGCCATTTATGAATTTTGGCATATCATTCAAGCATTTACACGAAAGTCGATGCGGACATGATATCCGGGATATAATGTTCTCTGTAATCCATGGAATTCTCCCATATAAAGATCGTTTAAATAGAATGATAAGGTCAGAAAGCCCCTTGTGTCATCTGTGTGGAGAAACGGTTAGTGACGGTATGATGCATGAACTAATCGAATGTCCTGAGAACGGAGAGATTTTTTTGAGAATTTTTGAGGTATTTGAGCGAGAGGATCTGAATGCAGCGACTGTAGAGGAGAAAAAGAAAATTCTGAAGTTATGTTTTGAAATGGAAGATAAACTTAAAGAACGAGCTATGTGTTTCATGGTTATGTGCGCATGCGTGTATGTGTGGAAACGACGAAGAAAACGAGGGAAAGTGAAAGCTAACCAGTTTGAGGCGTGGTTGAAAGGGCTGATAAAAGTGAATTCGCAGTGTGCGAAGTGGTCGAGAATGGTTGATTGCGAGTGGCTAGAGAGTTTAAATTTGAACAGTCAAATTTCAATTTAATTATATTTGAAAATAATTGTAAATATGTTAATATAATTTTAATGAGAAAGTAGTAATAATTTGGTTTTAAATTTTAAATTTTGTTTGGTTTTTTAATGAAAAGCATTCAAAGTTGTATTTTTTTTGTTTTTTAGAAAAATGAAATGGTATTTAAAATGTTTGTGTGTGTGGGATGATTTCAGGGTGTTCTATTACCAATGTTTTGTTTTTTGTAATAATAGAGCACATTGAAATCATTTTGTTTGTTTATGGGAAAATTTAAATAGAATTTTTTGATTTAGTGTAAAGTTTTAAAGTTGGGAGGTTGGTGTGTTTGTTTTTTATTGTAAAAGAATTCGAGTCTTGTTTTTGTTTTGGTATAGTTGTTTTTGCCACCACAGTAGAGGTGCCCTATGGCGGAAGGGCACCTTTCGGCGTGGGTTGTGCTCTTCTGTTTTGTTTTTTGTTCGGTTAGTGTGTGTTTTGACTCGTTTTCATGTTACAATAATCATTTTGAATGCTTTTCAGTGATTTTGATTTTTAATAGTTAAAATAGTAATAGTAAAGGTGAAAATATTAAGATAATTGTTAAGTTATGAATAGAATTGTAAAGATAATATAATTTTAAAGTAAAAAAAAGAGTAAGTGCCACACTTGTGTCACTGAGTGGAGGAGGAGGGAAAAAAAAAAAGGAGAACCGAGTTATCTATGGAGATTTAGTCAGCATGCAAACGACGCAGATAGTTGATGCGATTTGATTATTTATTACCGCGATGTTTGCGTTTGTATTTTTTTTTTCGTTTACTCCGTGATGACACTTTTTTGTTCAAGGACTACTCTTATTTCTGTGGCTAGGTATTTATTTACTACACTTGGTGGTATGGTGGCTTGAAGAGGGCTAGTTTTGTAGCTAGCCCTGGGATTTGTTTTTGGTTTGTCTGTTGTTGATTTTTCCCTTTCCTGTTTATTTAATTTCCCCAGAAGATTTGCTTTTGATGGCGAATTAAATTTAGCTATATGGACAAGAGATCCACCTCACCCGTCTTCCCTTCACCAGCTTATCTTCTAGGAAGACTTTTTTTAAAGCCCTAATCCAAACATTCAGCTTACTTGTTCTTAGTAATCGCATGCCACAGGTTTATTTTGAATTGAACGCGATTGCCGGGTTGCTGTTTCGGCTCGAGAAAAAAACCACGCCGAAAGTCTTCTTTTCTAGATGACGAGATTTTCCAGGATTGACTAGCAAAGAATTATAAGACCTAATTGATAATTTTTGTATGTCTTCAGAGGTACCACACTGGTCTTGGTTTTTTAATTTATTTGTATTTGTAATAAACAGCTGGAGCATTAGATGGAAATTATTATTTTGACCCTTCGCTCCCTACGTACCATAATAGCTGTCCGGGATAATCGGCTGAGATTTAGTCCAGACAGCGTTATTTCAAACCTAGGAAATTTGGTGTTTTTTTTTAATTTGCTCAATGTTTTACTGTGTTTTTAGTGGTTTTAAACATTCATGGGGACATTAGGGATTGTTAGCATAGTGTATGTGGTAGAAATACCATTTTTTGTGGCCCCCTTTAAGCTCGAATTAGTCCTTATTTTTTTTCTGTGTTATTTTTTTTATTTTGCGCATTGACCTCATTATTGAAAGCTCAGTCCATTTTTTCCCTTTTAATAATAATAGTAATTTATTTATGACCCATCGTACACTCACAAAGAGAAATACAAAATAAGAGAAAAAAGTAATATCCGGAGAGATATAAGACCATACAAAAAACAACACGAAACTAACTACAAATTAACCTAATAACGAACCAAAAAATAAAAAAAAGAAAAAAACTTCAACAGAAACAACCACAGAACCACAACTAGAACAAAAAAACCTTCCGAGGGTGCTTCGAAAAAGTTTATCTACAGCATAAAGAGGATCCCGCAAGCTGTATCTCTCCCGCACTCTTCCGTTCCTTGTCCAAGGTGGTACCCGAATGAGGAACGTTGCATATTTGAAATAAGCCCTTCTAATTTTTGATTCATCTGATTGAATTAATACGTCCCAGAAAGGAACCAAGTATACAACATGAGGGAGAGAAACATCATCATATTGTTTTTTTTCATACTGTACTGTTTCCCTTTTCCTGTCCAGTGGTACCCAAACTTCGTCACCGTCATCGTCATTAGCTAACTTGTAGAACTTGCAAACTCACCTCTACCAAATTCTTCAGTTGAAAGACACAGAGACCGAGTTCGGCCATACTCGGTTTGAACATTTCGCGTAGCCGATACTCTTGCATCAACTTGACCAGGACTGCAAAGGCCTCCTCTTCCGGCATCTGGAATAAATTAGACAATTAGAATGAAATTAAATGGCAAACAGACTGACGTCGAAACCGACGTGACTCTACTCTTGTAAAATGGCAAACAGACTGACGTCGAAACCGAAGTTACTCTACTCTAGTAATTTCGTTTTAGAGGAGGGGCTGTCGATCTGAATACTCTTGATGACTATCTCTCCTTGTCGATACAAAATCTCCGGCCTCTCCGGGTAACTAGCGGAAGAAAGGCCGAAGTGGTGTCACAGCTGCCCCTAAAGATCGCGCTGATTGATTGACACAGGATTTGAGTCGTTGAGTTTGAGTTGTACGGACACGCTTACTCCATCTTCCCGAGGATCACTGGCGTGTTTTGGACACAGAAAGTATTACAGAACCTCGGAATTCGTCTCAAAATATCTGAGTAGTCCTAATTACAACCTGGCTATTCCAGGTTTTACTTCTTGACGTTAGGACTGCACACACATTTCCTTTTAAAACTTTTGAGGCCGATTTCCAGATTACAGACCTGTCCTGTTACCTGCTTGTAAAACACTAGAGACGGACAGCCCGTTATCAGGTTTTTCTGTCAACAATAATACTGATATAAACATATGCGGTTTTACTTTATCCTTTACTTTCATTCTGACTATCCTAGACCTGTCCGTCCTTACTCATTTCGAAGTATGCAAGGGACAATTAAGACCCACTGGCGGGAATTGGATACTGTCCAAATCTGACACACAGGAAATTAATGGGATTAAGAACTGTTTGAGAAGGAATATAATTGAACAGTATCAGATATCAATTCCGCTTTGACAAACTCCTCGTACTGTTTAATTTTTATGTTCCAGTATTTATAATAGTTGATTACAACGAAATTATCCTTTTCTAGCTTTTAGCTATTCGGATTAAACTTGATTGATTCAGAAAAAAAAAAAAAAAAAAAAAAAAAAAAAAAAAAAGGCTCTGCTTTTAACAAATTAACCACAACTCAGCCTGTTTCAAACATTTGCCCAGCTGCGTTGCCTTCTAACAAAAACAGGGAAAAATTTGCCTAACCGTTTTAAAAACGGCAAGTTTGATAGTTAGCGAGTTTTTGTCGGGGAGGGGGGGGGGGGGGGGGGTAGAATGTTTGTATGAAATTCGATTCTCTGTGCTATAAGAACTGATGGACCGATTGCAATGGCAGGTTGCATTGGCATTATAGGTACGAAGGGTCCTTTAAGTAGGTCGAGAATGAGGATGTTTCGGAACTAAAACGCGCTGCAACTAGATTCACATAATTTTAACCGTCATAACCCCCTCAGAAACGTGCAACATACCTGCATAAGTAGTAAGCCAACAATGAAAGCTGATCCTTGGCAGTAGCCGACTTCTCGGTCGTATAGGCTATAAGCCTTCATGACGTTGAATAAGCTTTCTTGGCCTACTCCGTCTTTCTCTTTGAAGAAATCGTGTTCTGGGTAAGTTCGCGCGATGTCCCGTCTAATCACCTAAAATCAAACATGACCTACAGTTTATAACATTACAAAAGAACAGTCACATAGTTGACTTTATTGCCGACATCGAAGCCAAAGACATTGACAGACATAAGAGAAATCTCGCAATCACTTTCCGACGAGCGAAGCGCATCGCGAAAGCTGTGGGAAAGCGATTCCTGGAATAACTTTCCACTTTCCCGCTGGACTGATCGCGAAAACGCATGGAAAGCTGATATCGCCGGGAAATGTTGAGTTACAAACTTTTTTGAATCAGTATGGTTCACTTCGCGGTTCTTTGATTCTCATATTTTCCATCGAAGTCGCCTTAATAACGCTTGCCGTTTTTTTATTTTTATTTAGTGATATTTTAACCTTATTTTTACCTTTTTAAATTCCCGCCGAAACATTCAACTTTCTGCGGAGCTTTCCACTAACCTCGTGGAATCACTTTCCGGGAAAGTTGCTTTGGTTTCCAAAGCACGAAAACCCGGCTGAAAAGGTCGGCAACTTTCCGAAGTAGCGCGAAAACCACTGGGAAGTGATTCCGACTTTACTTTCCAGCTCGCGAAAACCCTCCTTAGAAAAAGACAAAAATATTAGCAGCTACTGTTAAGGTAGAATCAAAGCCACCTGAGACTATCACAGGAGGCTTTAAAGGATGCAACACTCCCCACTATCAACAGGGGCCTTCCGCGAGGATGAACTAATTACACTTTGATATCTAAAACTCACAGACATTAAATTACCACTTCACTGATGATTCATTACGGGCATGGAAGGGATTTAGAATCCTGGCGTCGGCATTCGACATCCAGGGGGGCTAAGCAGTTAAGCCTATGAGTAACCTGAAGGAGGTGATCGTACGTGCTAAAATAAGCCTCGCATCCTATTCGTCAGTTCTTTACACTATCAGGTCACAGCCATGTACCACTTTGTCTCACACTGTTCTAGATGACAGCCAAATCTATTATAAGTGACAGTTACTTTCATCTAGGATCAAAATAGAAGTTCTGATCATAAAGGATTCTAGAAATCAAACTTCTCAATGGTCAGTCTGGCAATTATTGACTCATGTCCGTTTTCGTTGGATTGAGCGCAATCCCCATGTGGTCTTGAGTAAACTTTACCGAGTAGAGGCTGACCACCAAGTTAGTTCTTTGGGGCATTGACTAAGTCACTTAGTGAGTTAGTTGATTATGTTTGTTGTTTAACTAATATCGATTATTTCCCTGTACTAGCCAAGTACTCCTTTTGTGCTTGCCTGGCAGCAATGGTAATTGTGTATTTTTTTTTTGTCTTTAAATATAGAGCGTGTTCCACACTACTTACCGTAGTTACTACGCATGCCGTCAAGGATCCTGGCTTTTTGCCGTCAAGGCTGGAACGATTTTTCTATTTTCCAGCAGGATCTCACGCCAGGGACGAATTCGACCAATCACGTTACAGAGATGCGTAGTAACTACGCTTACTACGCTCCCGAGCATGGTAAGCATATAATAACTATTAGTTACTATTCCGACAAGGTTGGAACGGTCAGCGTAGTAACTTTTCGTGAGGATGGAACGGAAATAGTAACTAATAGTAACTATTGTTAGAAGGGTGGAACACGCTCATAGTCCAATGAAACTGAACTGAAACTGAACTCGTCGTTATTTAGGATAGTAGATAGTTAGACAGGTACATTTTTTAATCGAGAAAACCTGTCGTGTCTTATGCCAAATTTAATTGATAATGTCCCACGACTAACAGGAAGACATTGAACTGACGGTCCGTGCTGTTAAACTTCGTCATATATAAAGTCACAATAGAAGGTACAAAACTATAGCTTAAAGTTGAACTGAAAGGGGCCGAGATCGGACAATCTATTTACCCATCATTTAAAGAGGCTCGAAGACCCCAAGAAAACGCGTTATTTCGTTGTTAGCTACTCACGAATAATCAATTTTCAATGATTGGAACTTCCCTGTCGTATTTGTGATACCAGTATGCGCTTGTACCTGTGCTGTACGCTTGACAGAAATGATTGACGAGAAATAAGTGTTTACGCAGTGAGCTTTAGTCCGCAAGCTGATCACAGGCCACTGAAACGCCGCGTTTGTATTGAGTTTAAAATTTTCCGCGTAATAGTAGTATTTTGAAGTATGAGAACGCCCTTAGGTATTCTCAACATCATAATAAAGCAAATAGTGAAAAATAAAACAAGAGCTACGAGCTCATATGGCACTTGTACGAGTAGGCTGTACAAGAAAGTAGATGAAAACGTCACAAAATACACCCGCCATCCAAAAAGGCGGTTCGTAAATAGAAATAGGATATTTAGTTTCACTCATTTCTGAGCAGTTCCGGCATCGTCTCGATTGCAAATGCACATGACTGTTCAAACTTTCATCCCAATAAATCCATTTGTTTGATCCCTAGACGTGCTACACGATTTCCGGTACTCACTCTATTTCCACCTATGTGGCCGACTCTGGTTCGGAATAAAAAAAAAATCGACCACATAAAGCATCTTCGTTTATACCATCTACCAAGTTTCACTCGAATCTGAGCACTTTTGGAAAGTTCCGGTACCCCCCCCCCCCCTTCCCACCAACGTTGTCGGAGCCGGTTCGGGCCCAATCTCTCAATTCCCTCATCAAGTTTGACTGAAATTGGGGCATAGCCTATCTGCAAGTTTCCAGTACCCCCCCCCCCCCTACCTTGGCCGAATCCGGCCCAGACGCCAAATAACAAATCCAGGCCGCATAAACTCGGCACTGTCGAATTGCATCTCATTCGGTCCATCCGTTTGGTTTGAGTGCATGTCAAAAGTCCCCCCACCCCCAATTCCCCTAATCGTGGTCGCATATGGTTCGAACGCATGTTTTACATGTCGAGGCCATCGATTCGTATCACCCATGAAGTTTCACTCGAATCAGACCACTCGTTCGCAATTTATAGAAGTCCATATTTCTCTTCTCTTGCTCCCCCAAAAATGCTCGGATCTAGGAACGGAAGTTTCCGGGGGTATGTTGTGTCAGGTTTTTAAGTCAAGATAATTCGGGTCGCTAATATGCCTGCAAAGTTTCGTTGTCGTTTTACATCTGGAACTATTCTAACTCACGACTACCAGAATTCCAGGAAACCCCCTCCAACTCCCCCCACAGAGCCCCGAAACCATCTGGCTCCGTCAATTTCATCTAGGCCTAATGCTTGTTCCATCCATTAAGTTTCGTCCCAATCCCTCTGCTTTTAGAGTTTCTTGAGTTTTCCACCCCCCCCCCCCCATCCCCACAGGTATCGGACCCGACCCGGACGTGACACTGAACGTCCGAGGCGATAGCTCACCAGACAAGTTTCATTCAAATCCGATCACCCGTTCAAAAGTTATGCACGCCACTAGATTCCGGACTCCCCATCCACCCACTCCCCCCACGATGGTCGGGTCGGGGAAACGGCTGTTCTCAAGTCAATCTGTTCGGATCCCTGACATACCTGCCAAGTTTCATCGCCCTAGGACATCAGGAAGTATGCCGAACTCGCGGGATCGATAGAAATCCGGACCCCCACCCCAACTCCCCCACAGTGCCCTGATCCGGTCCGGTTATGTCAATGACGTGTCGAGGACCTGTGCTTGTTTTTCCCACCAAGTTTCATCCCGATCCCTCCACTTTAAGCGTTTCTCAAAATTTCCGGTTCCCTCCTCCAACTCCCCCCAGTGTCATCGGATCCGGTCCGGTTATGTCAATGACGTGTCTAGGACCTGTGCTTGTTTTTCCCACCAAGTTTCATCCCGATCCCACCACTTTAAGCGTTTCTCAAAATTTCCGGTTCCCTCCTCCAACTCCCCCCAGTGTCATCGGATCCGACCCGGATTTAAAGTGAGGTGTCTGAGACACAAGGTCATCCTAAATATCAATTTTCATCAAGATCCGATCACCCGTTCAAAAGTTATGCACGCCACTAGATTCCGGACTCCCAATCCACCCACTCCCCCCACGATGGTCGGGTCGGGGAAACGGCTGTTCTCAAGTCAATCTGTTCGGATCCCTGACATACCTGCCAAGTTTCATCGCCCTAGGACACCAGGAAGTATGCCGAACTCCCGGTATCGCTAGAAATCACGACCCCCACCCCAACTCCCCCACAGTGCCCTGATCCGGTCCGGTTATGTCAATGACGTGTCTAGGACCTGTGCTTGTTTTTCCCACCAAGTTTCATCCCGATCCCTCCACTTTAAGCGTTTCTCAAAATTTCCGGTTCCCCACCCCAACTCCCCCACAGTGCCCTGATCCGGTCCGGTTATGTCAATGACGTTTCTAGGACCTGTGCTTGTTTTTCCCACCAAGTTTCATCCCGATCCCTCCACTTTAAGCGTTTCTCAAAATTTCCGGTTCCCTCCTCCAACTCCCCCCAGTGTCATCGGATCCGGCCCGGATTTAAAGTGAGGTGTCTGAGACACTAGGTCATCCTAAATATCAATTTTCATCAAGATCCGATCACCCGTTCGCAAGCTAAAAATACCTCAAATTTTGGCTTCACCCTCCCTCCACTCCCCCCCCCCAGATGGTCGAATCGGGGAATTGATGATTTCCTATTTAAGCTGGTCGGGTCCCAGACATGCCTGTCAATTTCCATCATCCCAGCACATCAGGAAGCACGGAACTCGCGGGATCACTACAAATTCGGACTTCTCCCCCCCCCAACTCCCCCAAAGTGAGCGGATCCGTTCCGGTTATATCAGTCACGTATCTAGGACTTTAGCTTGTACTTTCCACCAAGTTTCATTCGGATCCCTCCACTCTAAGTGTTTTCCAAGATTTCCGGTTTCCCCCTCTAACTCCCCCCAGTGTCACCGGATCCGGTCTGGATTTAAAATGGAGGGTCTGAGACACGAAGTCCTTCCATGTATTAAGTTTCATTAAGATCCGATCACCCGTTCGTAAGCTAAAAATATCTCATTTTTCCTATTTTTTCCGGATTCCCCCTCCCTCCACTCCCCTCCAGATGGTCGGATCGAGATGGTCGGATCTGATATGCTTGCCAAGTTTCATCGTCCTAGCTTATCTGGAAGTGCCCGAACTAGCAAAACCGGGACCGACAGACCGACTGACGGACAGAAATAACAATCGCTATATGGCACTTGAGTAAGCTCAAGTGTCATAAAAATCCCTTAACACAAAACACATAATGCGCTCTGTTCAGTTAAATGATACAGCAAGACCAAAGGTTTCGATGGGATCCCAAAAATTCAATATCTGATCGAGACAACTTGGTCTTGTCTTAGCCAGATCCAGTCATCGCCAGACTCCTTGAACATTTTTACAATTAAAATTCAGAAACAGATTAAGGTCAAATAGCTAGTCATCTATGAAAACCAAGTTCAGATATGGATTCAGCATCTGTGTTTACCCCTCTAAGTCATATCTGTTTTGACGAAAACTTCCTGCCATTTCTGCCAATTTCCTGGTTTCGGCCGAACTCCAGAACTACTTATCCGGCGAAAAAAGAAAGCTCAAAAACGAGCTCAGGGTATCTTCTTTCTCCAATAATGAACATCTAATCAACTTCAAATAAAAATTTAACTTATAACAAATTTTCCGACTCCAGCCGGATGCCGGTCGAACTATATTTCCGGGCAAAATATGATTGTCAAACACGGATTCAGCATCTCTTCTTACCCTTAAATCGGTTATCTAATCAACTAGAAATAAAACTTAAGCTTCTAACAATTTTCCGGTTTTGGCCAGATTCGGGGGGGAACTACATGTCCAGGTAGAAAATTTTTTCACATAAGTGTTCAGCATGTCTTCTTGCCCTAAATCGAACATCTGATCAACTCCAAATAAAACTTTTAATTTTAACAAACTTTCCGGTTTGGGCCGGATTCCGGGCGAACTACTTGTCCGTCGAGAAAATGGTTTTCACCATCGGCCTCAGCATGTCTTCCTACCCCTAAATCGAACATTTAATTAACTTCAAATAAAACTTTTAATTTTACCAAACTTACAGGTTTTAGCCGGATTCCGGGCGAACTACTTGTCCGATGACAAAATGGTTTTCACCATCGTGTTCAACATGTCTTTACTCCATAATATTTTGTTTGCCCCTTAATTTGAACCCCCACCTCTAAATGTAGGGCTACAAAGCCCATCTACGAACTTGACTGGTCCGACGACCCAACGAATCCTCACACCAAGTTTCATCAAAATATCTCATTCCCTTCGAGAGTTATCGTGCTTACAGACGGACAACTTTTGCGATGTCACAGGTATCCCTCCACTTACGTTTTGGGATCCCAAAAATAAGATGACTTTTCCGTTAAACTTCAAGCATCGTTATGTAAACTCACAAAAGAAGGTACAAACACTATAGCTTAAGCTTTGTCATATCAAGTACATAAAAGAAGGTACTAAACTCGTCGCAAACCTCCCGTTACCACACTAGATTGGCTGCAATTTTTCGACCGCAGTACCTATCTTGCGAGGGATCTTTTTCACAGCTATTCATTCAGAAGTGAAAATACTTTCAACTATGTCTAAGCCTGTTCTGAAAGGACCAACTTCCAGAGTCCTTGGTTACGCGTCAACCAATCAACTTAAAACCACGCCCATCAGTATTGAAGTTTAGAAGTCCTCACTTGGTCAAGGAAACAGAGGCACTCAAATAAGGTGAAATAACCCACACACCTTTTCACATGCTGACGTCGCTCGTATCAGCTCTGCATACTGTCTCTTTGCCGGGGAGTCATGGGTCCGACATATTAGAGGCCAGACAGCTCCACGGAAATGATGGGGCACACCTTTCCGCACCATATCCTGAAAACAGATTTTTTTCAAGACGCGGCTTCGACTTTTCCTTAACTTAGGAGGGCTCTAAACTTTCTAATGGCCTAGAGGCGTTTTTCAACGACCCCACAGAGGCTGAGACTCGAAAAAATGTTTTCGATTTCGCCTGTGTGATTCAAAAGTAGGCACTGTAAAAAAAAATCTTGCAGTATGTGCTACTGGGATTAATATTGTCTCTATTGAGATAAGATTATTTCTAATTCGGATTAATCTTATCCCAGTAAAGACAAGATTAATCCCAGTAGCAAATACTGCAGTTAACTTAAATCCTTTCTCTGAGAAACTTTTTACAGTGTAAGTAAGTAAGTAATTTATTTGTAACCCACCCATTTTCAGTAAATGAAAGAAAATAAATACAAGAGCTACGAGCTCATATGGCACTTGTACGAGTAGGCTGTACAAGAAAGTAGATGAGAACCTCACAAAATACACCCGCCATCCAAAAATGCGGTTCGGAAATAGAAATAGGATATTTAGTTTCACTCATTTCTGAGCAGTTCCGGCATCGTCTCGATTGTCTGCAGCAAATGCACATGACTGTTCAAACTTTCATCCCAATAAATCCATTTGTTTGATCCCTAGACGTGCTACACGATTTCCGGTACTCACTCTATCTCCACCTACCGTGGCCGAATAAGTTCCATCCCGATCGCTGCACTCTAAGCGTTTGTCAAGATTTCTGGTTCCCTCCACCAGCTCCCCCCCCCCCCCAGTGACATCGGATCCGGTCCGGATTTAAAGTGGGACGTCTGAGACACGAGGTCATGCTAAATATCAACTTTCATCAAGATCCGACCAACCGTTCGCAAGTTAAAAATACCTCAATTTTGGCTTCCCCGTCCCTCCACCCCCACCCCCAGATGGTCAGATCCGGGAAGTGACTATTTCCTATTTAATCTGGTCGGGTCCTTGGCATGCTTGCCAATTTTCATTGTCCTAGCACATCAGGAAGCATCGAACTCGCGGGATCACTAGAAATTAGGACCCCCCCCCCAACTCCCCCAAAGTGAGCGGATCCGTTCCGGTTATGTCAGTCAGGTATCTAGGACTTGTGCTTGTTCTTTCTATCAAGTTTCATCCGGATCTCTCCACTCTGAGCGTTTTTCAAGATTTCCGGTTTCCCCTTCCAACTCCCCCCAATGTCACCGGCGTCTGAGACATGAGGTCCTTCCATATATCAAGTTTCGTTAAGATCCGACGACCCGTTCGTAAGCTGAAAATATTTAATTTTTCCAAATTTTTCCGGATTCCCCGTCCCTCCACTCCCCTCAAGACCCACCCCCAAGATTCATCGGATCCGGTCCGGACTCGAAATGAGACATCTGAGACACGAGATCTTTCCAGATATCAAGTTTCATTATGATCCGATCACCCGTTCGAAAGTGATGAATGTCCCTATTTTCCGGATTCCGCCCCCTCCCCCACGATGGTCGGATCGGGCAAGTGACTATTTCCAACTTAGTCTGGTCGGGTCCCTGATATGCCTGTGAAGTTTCATCGTCCTAGCTTGCGTGGAAGTGCCCAAACTATTATTTATGTTTCTTGACTATGTCCAGGTTAATCAGGTCGTCAATCTTTTAACAATATATACTCCCGCATACGCTCCCTAATACATCCAATATTCCTGACAAGTTCCATTATCCTAACAATGTAATTTGTTTAGATTATCCACTTTCTTTTTACTCCCGCATTCGTTATCTCAAACATGGACTCGTGCCTCAGTTGGTAGAGCGTTGGACTTATAACTCAGAGGTTCCTGGTTCGCTCCCGCACTCGGGCAGCCCTTTTTTTTGCTACTTTTCGCTCCACTTTTGCTTTATAGTTTCCGGACTCCCGGATCCGGGGAAAGTCGGATTGAAGAAGTGATTAATTTTAAGTTGAGCTGGTCCGGTCCCTGATATGCCTGCCAAGTTTCATCGTCCTAGCTTATCTGGAAGTGCCCGAACTAGCAAAACCGGGACCGACAGACCGACTGACGGACAGAAATTACAATCGCTATATGGCACTTGAGTAAGCTCAAGTGCCATAAAAACACTTAAGTATGTTTACCCGACCAACAATTCAATTCAGTCTATCCTAAGAACCGGTACAACGGTCAAAGCTGATTTTGTCGTTATCGCCACCATCGTCCATAATGTGAGCCATCTGGACCAGACTTTTGTGGCTCGCACTGCGGCTCAAATCTTGTGGAATTTTGGTGGGAAGTTTGAATTGTTAAATAGTAAAATTATTTATTTTATTAAGCAGATAGACACAAAACTGAGAATCCTTGTCGTACAGAATGTAAGGTCAGGCATTGAGATTAATCTAAATTTTAGTTTTTTTCAGACTTTTGAAATCATCGCAAAAAAAGGAAAAAACGGAGTTTCCGCGAATTTCTTGTAGATCGAGTATGTGGCACACACTTCATTTTCCTTCTTTGTACTGCACTAAATGCCTTTTCTTGTCCAGCACGTGAAATAAATTTCATCAATATGATATGATATGTATTACACTAAAAGCCCAAGGACCAAGCGTTCGTTGGTTTATAGTTTATTTAAAACCCACGCACCTGACTTCACAGGGTACTTTATGTAAGTGCTTGAAACAGAGTCTGTGCGATGCGCTTGACCGTGTGTATTCTCATTCCTGAATTGGAGGAAAGACAATCCAGAGCACATAAATATAATCATTACGATTAAAGGATATTCCAGCATGTCCCTTTAACGAATATATGGTACTTTAACATAGCCTAGCCCAGGTTTAAAATTTAACGATCATTCTTTTTGTTTTCGTTCCTGATACATTTTCGCTATTTAGCTCAACAACGGTGGACCTTAGTTCCGGAAACCGGAAGCTCTACTTTTATTTGTTCAAAATAGTATATTAAAAAAAAAAAAAAAAATGGGCTGGGAATAAAGAAGGATACGGAAAAAAAAACTGTTTATGGCTCCAGCTTTGGATTTGCTAGGCAGGATTAAGTCCAGGTGAAAAGGAGTCTTCAACTCCACTCTGAATCTTCTTTGCCGCACTGTAAAATTAAATCTTGCAGTATTTGCTACTGAGATTAATCTTGTCCCTAAAAAGATAACCTTATCTCTAATTCGGATTAATCTTATTTCGGTAGAGGTAACATTAATCCCAGTAGCAAATACTAGAGTTAACTTTAATCCTTACCCGGAGGAACATTTTACAGTGCGGAAAGAGAAACTGATGACGAAAATCAACCGGAAAATCAACAAATCTATCCAGTTAATTATCAGAATTCGGTGACCGATAAATGCGTAAGAAACAGAGCGAGTCACTGCTTCGATACAGAGCGTGATTGTATCCGAATACAATTAGCGACCGACCTAGCAAAGCGTGCGTCGACTACTTTTCTTTGTTTACATTGCGATAATCAATCGTGGATGTTTTTACATTGTGAAAATCATGTTCTTGATCAGTGATTTCGAAACAAAACACGACCAAAGGTGTCGATGGGATTCCAAAAATATAATACTTGATCCAGACAATTGGGTCTTGTCTTCGCCAGGTCCAGTGTTCGCCAGGCTAATTATCAGAGAAAACCAAGTTCAGATATTCCTCTATAAGCCATATCAATTTTGACGATCCTGTCCGAAACTTCCTGCTTTACTTCTGCCAAGTTTCTGCTTTCGCCCGAATTCCAAGCGAACTACTAGTCCAGAAAAAAAGAAAATTCAGAAACGAATCCAGCGTACCTCCTTATCCCCACAAAGATCATCTAATCAACTTTAAATAAAAATTCCGGTTACAACCGGATTCCGGACAAATTATATGTCCGGGAAAAAAATTATTGTCATATACAGACTCAGCGTCTCTTCTTATCCCTAAATCTCTCATCTAATCAACTTCAAATAAAACTTTTACTTTCAACAAACTTTTTGGTTTTGGCCGGGTTCCGGGCTACCTACTTGCCCGATGACAAATGGTTCGTGTTCAGCATGTCTTCTTACCCCATAATCGACTATCACATTATATTTTTAAAATATTTCATTTTCACCTTAACTTAAAACCCCTCACCCACACCTAAATGTAGGGCTACAGAGCCCATCTATGAACTGGACCTTACTCTTGATGTATAGAACCCTCACACCAAGTTTCATCAAAATATCTCTATCCCTTCGAGAGTTATATTGCGCACAGACGATGTCATAGGTATCCCGTCACTTACCTTTTGGGATCCCAAAACATTTTTACAAATGATTTTTCATCTACGGTTTCGTGTCTAGCTTGAATATTTGTTTGCTTGACAAGGTTATGGGCCAACAGTAAATCCTCGGACATATTCGACGGTCCGCTTAGCTCGCCAAGCTCGCCTTACTTTTGTTACCCCCCCCCCCCAAGGACCTAACCGTGGCCAGATGCGGCTCGGATATAACAATGACGCATCTAGGGCATTTGTCCTATCAGTACTGACCACCCAGATCGTTGGAAGTACGTGGACGACCTGTCTGCACTGGAGGTATGTCGACGGAATATAAAAAGTTCAATTACGGCTCTACTTGAGGACGCTACTAAGCAAGCGTCTTTGTCGAAGATGAGGGTTAACTCCCAAAAATCATCGATCATGACTGTGAATTTTTTAAAATCCGTGCCCTCTTTCACAGACCCCATTCCTCCCGAAATCTCCGTTAGTTTTATTAAGTTACTTGGAGTTACTATTTCATCTGACATGAAGTGGGATGCCCATGTTCAAAACATCCTCAAACAAGCTTCCCCTTCGGTTTCCATGTTAAAACTTATGAAAAAATTTTCTTGCCCCCCGAAGGATCTCCTCCAACTGTACTGTTCGTTTATCCGGCCAATACTGGAGTATGCTTGTCCAGTGTGGCATTTTGGGCTTACCTCTGAGCATGTTTATAAGATTGAAAACATTCAAAAACGAGCGCTTAGGATCATTAATGGGGAGGGGAAGCTTCCTTACCATTATCTGCTTGGCAGGTTCAGGCTCACCACCTTGGACGCGAGAAGAAACCTTCTATGCCTTAATTTCGGCACCAAGACCCTGTCCGTTCCCAGATTGCGTCCTATTCTCCCCGAACTCTACACACCCATCCGCAATAGACCGCAGCGCGACAAGGCTCAGAAAGTACCCAAATTAAATCCAGTCCCCACAAAACATGAAAGGTACCGAAGGAGTTTTGTTCCAAGTTTTGTTGAATTGTACAACAGCCAGTAAACTTAGTCATTATTTTTGTTGAATTTGTTAGTTTTAGTTTTTGACCCTTTTAGAATGTTTTATTTTGTTTTATATATATTTTAAGTGAAATTACTTTTGACGTAATGATTAAAAATTTACTTTGATTGAATTTGAAAAAAAAAAATTTTTAACATTTCTTTAAAGTGACTTATTTGTTTTAGAAGTTTTTGGCAAAATGTTCGCCGAATGAGCCTATCGTGTAAATTGTGGTAGTTAAGTTTTGTATCGACTGATGAATTTGTTACGAATTATGTTGCAATTATTATTCGACTGACAAATTGATTCGAGTGTTTAGTTATGTTTGGACGTAGAAGTCAAATTCGGCGTTCACGCTGTGAAAAATACTTTTTAGAATTAAAAATCTACTACTACTACTACTACTACTACAGTCATTGAGTTTCACCTAGAACATATATTCACAACCACCTCCGTCTCTCTATCTCTGTAATACGACCATGCGGAGTAGAATATATTCTCGATACTGTGCCCGATGCAAACGAGCGGAGGACACGAGATGGAGCTACGTGGAACATCATAGTTGGTCACCTATATAAACAGCTATATCGCGGTAGAACCCCGGGGACGAAATTTCCTTACGAACTCCGCCTGAGGCGTCGACGCGCCGCATGAGCGTGTCCTAAAACGCCTGCTACAGTTTTTCACCTACGATGCGAAGCGGCGAAGAGGGAAGTAAACCGGTATCAACTCAAAGCTCAGCAAATAACTCTAGCTGAGCACACTTTTGTCAGGGTATCCACAGTCGCTGCAAAGACGGAAGTTCTACTGGATTATCTGTTCTTCGTTTCATTCAAATCCAAATAATTATGGGAAATTAGGTACCCCCCCCCCCTTCCCCAAGGCCATACTGGGTACAGACTCCACCGACAATCCCCAGGATCTGATACAGTCGTGACCTCAGAATGGTACAACTAGGCACCACGTCCTTTATACCGTACAAGTTTCCTCCAATTATCCCTTCATCCGTTTGGTCCCTAAACTTGATAAAGAGTTTCCAATTTGATATATGTTAGGGGGACCCCCTAGAACATCCCCACCATGACCAAACGTGATTCGGAAGTCGGAAAGCTTTAGGAAAAATTTTCGGTGTTAACGGGAAAATTTCCCTTCACTCCCCAAACCGATGCCGAATCCCGTGCAGATCTAAAATAGCAGATCTATCAAAATAACCTTGCTCCTTGCACGCATCCATGTTTCATCCCAATTCCTCCATCTGTTCGGTCCTTACACTTGTTCCGGGACGAAACTCAAACTCCCACCACTGTCGTCGGATGTGATTCGGATACATAAAAGGAACAGTTAGGACACCGTCACCTACCAGCCATTAGGTTCGCTCGATCACGCCGTTCAGAACTTATGCGTGTCACAAGACCTCGCATTCCCTCTCTTTCGACCCCCTCCCCCCTCATGGATGATATGGTCCGGGAACAAAGGTTTCTTCTCGTACGCATGTTAGGCTGCACCGTCCAAGCTTGTGTGAACGTGACCGAACTAGCAAAAGTTGGAGAGAGCGACTGTGGGACAGACATCATTATCGCGATATGGCACTTGAGCAGAAGGCTGCAAATGCCGTACAAACAAATCATAATCTTTTCGCCTAATGGAATGCGTACCTTTAAATATTGCTGCCTCTTTTTCCAATTATTTTCCCAGTCTGTGACAAGCCGTCCCCAGAGGGTCCATTGGTCTTCTTCGGGATCTTCAGGGGCCTGGCTTCGGTCCTGACTGGTTACTGAAAAAGAGTACTCGTATAAGAAAGCTTAAAAATCTCAAGATTTCTGTAAGGAACCGACGATGGTGCCGAACATTCTGGCAAGATTTCCAGAACGCGACTACCCGCCCCAGATCGTCTGTGCGTAGAATAAGGTTCAGGTCTATTCCCGTCTGCATCTTTAAATTCTGATTGGTAGGCTTGCAGTAGGTGCGTTCCAACCTCTTGGCAATACTTACCGTCGTTCCAACCTGTGAATCGCTTCGCAGAATTTAAAACATTAATTACTAATAACTTTTCTCTTTGTCTAGTGGGTCATAAGGCATGTATCACTGCTGTGCTTCCTGTCTCTTCAAAAGTATATCAAGATTTGGATGGAATCAGGCTACCACACGCCAGATGGTATTCCCACATAGTCCGTTATTCATGGAATAAAGCAGATCAAAGGAAGCTAAGCGACCAAATAAATTCCTATTCCCTTTCCCGTTAAGATGCACCTAACTTGCATGCTGGGTCAGAGGATGGAAGTGATGGTCGAATTTTTTTTATTTTTTTTCGTTTGAGATGCGCTCATTAAAAATTAATTTCTAAGCAAAACCCTTGAGGCAAAAAGGATCATGTGCCCATGACGATCGTGAAAAAGTAAATTTTCCTTAAAAGTATGTTTGTACTTTGCGGTTAATATGAATTCTTTAAGGGATGGTCGGATCGGAGAGTGACGATGTCTAACCCAATGATGTCAAGTTTCTAATGCTCCAGCATAGTTTTATCGTCCTAGAACATCTGGAAGTACCTTAACTCACGATCACCGGAATTCTGGACACTCCCTACAGCTCCCCCCCTTCGGTATCCGAATCTTGTCCGATTCTGTCACTGATGCACCTAGGACTTGTGCCTGTACCTCCCGCCAAGTTTCATCCTGATCGCTCAACTCTATGCGTGTCACGAGATGTCCGCTTCTCACCTCCGCCCCCCCCCCCACCCAGTTCATCGGATCCGGTTCGGACTTGAAATGGGACATGCTGAGACATGAGGTAGTTCACGATATCAAGTTTCATTAAGATCCGATAACCCATTCGAAAGTTATGCATGCTACTAATTTCCGGATTCCGCCGTCTCCCCCTCCCCCTACGATAGTCAGATCGGGCAAGTGACTGTTTCCAAGTTAATCTGGTCGGGTACCTGAGATGCCTGCCACGTTTTATTATCCTAGCCCACCTGGAAGTACATTAACTACGGATCGCCTGAATTCCGGAACCCCCTCCAACTCCCCCCAAAGTGTCCAAATCCGGTCCAGTCCTGTCAGTGATGTATCTAGAGCATGTGCTTTTTCTTCATACCAAGTTTCATCCCGATCGCTCCACTCTGAGAGTTTCACACGATTTCCGGTTCTACCCTCCGACTCCCCCCCCCCAGATTCGTTGAGACATCTGAGACACGAGATCTTTCCAGATATCAAGTTTCATTAAGATCCGATTACCCATTTGAAAGTTATGCATGTCCCTATTTTCCTGATTCCGCCACCTCCCCCTCCCCCCACGATGCTCGGATGGGGCAAGTGACTAATTCCAAGTTAGCTTTGTCGAGTCCCTGATATGCCTACCAAGTTTCATCTTCCTAGCATATCTGGAAGTACGCTAACTCGCAAACACCCTAACCCTAACCGACCGACCGACCAACCGACCGACCGGCCGACCGACCGACGGAAATGTCATCTGTATATCAGTATATCGATTTTGTTCTCGAACCCCGCCCTCTCAACTTGTACCGACCCATGCACCTCCCCCCCCAAACAAAACGTACAAAAATCAATAAAAAAAAATAAACAACAACCAAGTGTGTGAAGAAGCATCCCGGACTCGAGGCTAGAGATACACCAATGCTGAAAAAGGGAACTGATTTTTTCTCTCAGTCTCTCCACTGAATTTGCCCCTCTCCCACCATAAATCCTCCTTAACAAGTCTCCCCGGAAGCATTCCTGGGATATTTCCAAAGCCAAGTGGAGTAGAGAGAGTAATCAAGTGATGGCCAACGGCTTGTAAGGGAAGAAGACGAAGAATAATTTGCAAGATCCAACATAACGATTCCACATAAATATATTTTAGCAATGTCCAAATTTGTTCAGAACCAGAGGAAATGAAACAAGAAAATGGATGTGACTTGTGAACGAATGTGGCTAGAGAATAAGCTTTTTTGCTTTGATGGATATGTTATCTTTGTGGTTTAAAGGACACCTCAAATTCTTAGTGTGTCTGCCAAGATGTTCTGAACGAGTCGACTACTTCAAAACTTTTCGGTTGAAGTTCCGGCAAACCGTCCTCTTCAAACCTTATACTCGTCAAGCTTACGGGGGTGCATGTGGCTAATTGTGTGACTGATTAGAGGACGGTCAGCCGGAAGTGCAACCGAAATATCCAAATTTATATTTATCCCTCGCACATCATCTTAGAGGGATAACTAGCTGGTCAAGAAAAACCCCGATCACGGTTTTCTATTTCTTTCGTAATGAATGGCCAGCTTGACTTCCAACCTTATATTTGTCTCGGATTTCTGTTTATCGCTTTTACTGAATGAATGAAATTCGTAAAAGAAGGTATCTGAAGAGTATGTCACTAAGGACTTTTCGTGTATAAATACGAACAACACCAAAGGTTTCGATGGAATCCCAAAATTTAAATATTTGATCCTGACAATTGGGTCCTGTCTTCGCCAGATCCAGTCTTTGCCAGATCCAGTCTTTGCCAGATTCTTTGAGCATTTTTACTATTAAAATTCAGAAACAGGTTAAGGCCAAATAGCTAATCATCTGAGAAAACCAAGCTTAGATATGGATTCATCATGTGCATTTACCCATATAAGTCGTATCTGTTTTGACGTAAACTTCCTGCCTTACTTCTGCCAATTTCCTGGTTTTTGGCCGAATTCCGAACTGCTTGTCCGGCGAAAAAAGAAAGCTAAAAAATTTAAATCAGCGAATCTTTTTTCCCCTATATCGAACATCTAATCAACTTCAAATACAAATTTAACTTATAACAAATTTTCCGGCTCCAGCTGGATTCCGGGCGAACTATATGTCCTGGTAAGAGAGTGAGACGGATTCAGCATCTCTTCTTACCCCTAAATCGGATATCTTATCAACTACAAATACAACTTTAACTTTTAAGAACTTTCCAGTTTTGGCCGGATTCCGGGCGAACTACTTGTCCGTCGAGAAAATGGTTTTCATATTCGTGTTCAGAATATTTTCTTACCCCTTAATTGACTATCTCATTAGCTGTTTAAAAAAAATTGTTTGTCCTTTAATTTGAATCCCCTCCCCCACCCCCACAAACGATCTTCCCACCAGGTTTCATCAAAATATCTCCTTCCCTTCGAGAGCTATCGTGCTCATAGACAGACGGACAACTTTTGCGATGTCATAGGCATCCCTCCACTTACGTTTTGGGATCCCAAAAGGGGGCTGAGGAGGCAATAAGCAGGGGTAGAGTGACAACTTGACGACCAGACGGATCTGAGAATATGACGGCTTACGGTCACCGAGCATAACTAGTTCATACGCCCCGGGAAACATATCTTGCTAGAACTGGTCAAAACATGTGCACAGCCGAAACAAATCAATCTTAAATGGATCACTCCATTGCGATACAAAATCGCAGAGAAATGACGAGTTACGGCATTTCCCAAGTCTGAAAAAAAGATGGCGGTCCCGCAAAAAATACATAGCCTTGCTCTAAGATTAATTGGCTCTCGACCTTCACCGAAATTACCCATTGTTCCAAATTGTCGCTCGGAAATGACGATATAAACTTGAAATACAGCCAATTTGAGCACGAAAGGGCGTGGACGGGTTACGATAGAGTGGCAGTCGTCACTTTCGCTGGTCACCCTGTCGGAAAGGCAACAAGGATTACAAACAAAGGTCTAGCAATTGCAACGTCTAGCCCCCCCCCCCCAAGACCCAAGATGAAGCCACTACTCGATCCAACCGCTGGGTCATCTAGCGGTGGGTCATCTAGCGGCACAGGTCGGAAGCGCCCGCCATGGGGAGGCTGGGATCATAGTTTGACTATGGATCTAACAAAATGTTTTTATTGTAGCAGGCATATGGAAAATGTGTAGAATTCTTGTTTTTTCTTGTTAGTTCCCGGAATTTCAAAGAATTAAGGATGTAAACTAGATCAAAATAAACAAACGCCATAAATTATGCTATATTCGTTATAGGGATTTCTTGAAGGTTCTGAAAGAGCTAAATAATATTCAGATTCCGAGTGTCAAAATTGAGAATGTCAAACTGCCCGATGATTTCTTCTTCCGACATATCTAAACGTCTACATGGTGATATACTTAGTTGTTTTAATCTTCTTACACACCACTCGATATTCTCGAAGGTTTTAGTAGTCTTTTCACCACCGCCGGGAGATCAATGAATAATTAATTAGCAATGGAGGACTTGCTTTCACGAGTGAATTGTGTTCAAGTAATTTGTCGATAACGTTGGCTACCGTGACGATTTGGGGGAAAACAAAGGTAACAATGTGTTCGTAAAAATCAGACCCATCGAAAAATGATGGCGTCTCCCACCTTCTCGGCCCACATGAACCAAAGACTTTAACAGCAAATTTCTTCTAGTTTCCCCCTATGAACCATTCATTAAATAAAAATTAGTTTAAAAAAATATTATTCAGTAACACCAGTATTTATTTGAGAAGGATTGGGTGAGCTAGGTCTCCTTTTGGGGATGCCATAACGTTAGACAGGATACCTTCTGACTTCGTAAAGTTTGTCCGTCCGTATGCTAGCACGATAACTGTCGGAGGGGTTGAGTTATCTTATTCAAACTTGGTGGGAGGAACCATTGGGTTAAGGTACACTTCAAATTCGTAGATGGACCCCACATTTAGGGGCGGGGTAAGTGGTTTCAGACTGAGGGATTACACAAGTATGTTTCCAAGCTAACAAGGAAGTCGATTAAAAAGTAAGGAGATCCGCTGAATAACAATTAAAACGTTATTTTCTAACCGGACGATTATTTCGTCTGGAATCCGGCGGATATTTTGTAGAATTGAAAGTTTATACTGAAATCGATTACAGCGTCAATAAAGTTGTGAGAGTAAATCACGAACCCATATTCGAGCTTTATTTGCGGACGGACAATTATACTGACGAAAAACCGGAAACTGATAGAAGTAAAAGTCGGATCATCGGAACATCGATAGAGAGGCAAGGATGCAAGCTAAATAACCTACATATGTCAACCTTATTTTCTTGCTGGGTAAGAAGATCGACCGGAATCCGGCCAAAACCGGAAATGTGGTAAAAGTCAATACAAGTTCTGATGTCGAAATAATTCGAATGGAAAAGGCTGATGTATCAGATAAAGACACGGGGAACCGGGAAATATATTTATCTCGCCTTGGACGGACTTTCCGGTCGGAATCGGGCCAGAAACGGATGTTTCCGAATAAATCTGATTGTCTGATATGGTTTTTCCTGGAAAGTATTGACTAGTGGATCTGATGATGTGGTATATTGGGATAATATCAAATATTTACAGGGTTCTGCAAGACCGAATTTCGGTAAGACCAGACGTTTTAGAAAGATGGAAAAATAATCCCTTTTCGGATCCCGTCGAAACCACCTTTGGTCTTGTTAGCCAAGTAGCAACAGCAGTTCTGTATAATTTCACTGAAGTTTGATCAAATAATTTAATGTAATTTGAACATTCCCATTACGCGACTGCCTTTAATTTTAACGAACTTATTTATTGCATTAGTATCTAACTGGAAGTCGCAGGTCATCCTAGTCGAATTCCGGCTATGAATTCATAGGAAAATCAATTTAAGAGTAGAAGGGAAATCCCCGATGTCCCCTCACACTGATTCGGCGAATAGAAAAGCAGAGGATATCGGGTAGTGATAGCGTGTACGTTTAGGGGTAAACATAAATGCTTGGCGTTGGCTTTCTCAGCGGATGAGTCGCTTGACCGTAAGAGCTTGGTCACACTTGGCTCATTTCCTGGCTTTTGGGGTTGCAAAAGTAGAAAAAAGAATAAGATATAACTAATTCTGAATGTTGTCGTTTTAAATTCAGGAGATCAACTATAGCAAAACAACATGTATAATTATGTTACAGGAACCCTAATTGACCCCTAATTGCATTCTGCTCATTATCCACAAGCTGCCACAAAGCCCATCAAATCTCACGTCCCCTAGGGATTTTCAGTTGTTTGTCGAATAGGCGGCTTTTTGAGCCCAGTGTGACCAAGCTCTAATCTGCCAAAAAATACCAATACAATTCTGTGCGAATTTCAAGTGGTTAATTAGGGGTAAAAAACATGCTTAAAGTTTAACCGAAAAGGGCTAGGATACGACAGTCTAGTTACCCATCACTTGTTCGCTTATATAATCTTGAAAACCCGATGAACAAGACCAAAGGTGTCGATGGGATCCCAAAAATCTAATATTTGATTCAGACAATCGAGTCTTGTCTTCGCCAGATCCAGTCTTGGACAGGCTAATTATCAGAGAAAACCAAGTTCAGATATACCTCTATAAACCATATCTATTTTGACGATACTGACCAGGACTTCCTGCCGATTTCCGAGCGAACTACTAGCCCAGCAAACAAAAAAAATACAGAAACAAAACCAGCGTATCTCCTTATCCCTATAAAGAACATCTAATCAACTTTGAATAAAAGTTTGACTTAAAAAAAAATCCGGTTACAACCGGATTCCGGAAAAATTATATGTCCGGGTAAAAAAACATCGTCATAAACCGACTCAGCCTCCCTTCTTACCCCTTAATCTGTCATCTACTCGAACTTTTGCTTTTAACAAATTTTCCGGTTTTTGCCGGATTCCGGGCGAACTACTTGTCCGTCAAGAAAATGATTTTCACCATCGTCTTCAGCATGTCTTCCTACCCCTAAATCGAACATCTAATCAACTTCAAATAAAACTTTCACTTTTAACAAACTTTCCGGTTTTGGCCGGATTCCGGGCGAACTACTCGTCCGATGACAAAATGATTTTCCTCATCGTGCTCAGCATGTCTTCTTACCCCATAATCGACTATCAAACTATCAACTCGAAATAAAACTTCTAATTTTAACAAACTTTCCGGTTTCGGCCGGATTCTGGGCGTACTACTTATCCTTCGAGAAAATGGTTTTCACCATCGTCTTCAGCATGTTTTTCTACCCCTAAATAGAACATCTAATCAACTACAAATAAAACTTTTACTTTTAACAAACTTTCCGGTTTTGGCCGGATTCCGGGCGAACTACTCGTCCGATGACAAAATAGTTTTCACCATCGTGCTCAGCATGCCTTCTTACCCCATAATCGACTATCACATTAGCTGTTTCAAAATATTTTGTTTGCCCCTTAATTTAAACCCCCTCCCCCACCCCTAAATGTAGGGCTACATAGCCCATCTACGAACTTGACTGGTCCGACGACCCAACGAATCCTCACACCAAGTTTCATCAAAATATCTCACTCCCTTCGAGAGTTATCGTGCTTACAGACGGACGGACGGACGGACGGACGGACGGACGGACGGACGGACGGACAGACGGACAACTTTTGCGATGTCATAGGTATCCCTCCACTTACGTTTTGGGATCCCAAAAAGCGTTAGTTTGTTTTTCTGATATTTCCAAATAATCGATTATCCCATTGTGCTTGCCGCTCTTCCCGTTTTTGTGATATCTCTATGGTGCCTGGAACATTTGGCAACAATACCAGCAGCAAACGAGTAAATAAATTGTGTATCAAATAAACAAAGAAGTGTATGCAGTCTGCAGTGCCAAAAACTAGTGCTAGGTAGTGATAGTGATAGCTTAGTGATTTTCGCGGGCGAATTGTGGACGGATTCACCATGGGAAAACGTCCACATTCCCAACGTCCCTACTGAAGACTACTGTGGACAGAATGAAAATCCCCAATAGGTGTTGTAATAATTCAATGTATTTGAATCTAAGATGTAAAAATAAGTTGCCTGTTCAGTTAAACTTTAAACGGTCTGGCGAAGGTCAGAAATCTACAAGACCCCATTGTCCCAATTCATATTCTCCTTTAGGATCCCATCCGACCTTCGGTCTTACTCTACTCCGCTGTCACCTGGTGCATTTAAGGAGTGTCAAAATTAATCAGGAATATTCTCTGGTATGGTCATATCATGGGCAATACGACAGTTGTTCATCACGCCCTGGACTGTTACACTGTAAAAAGTTTATCCGAATAAGGATGCAGTATTTGCTACTGGGATTAGTCTTATCTCCTTTGGGATAAAATTAATCCGAATTAGGAGTCATCTTATCTCAATAAAGACAAGATTAATCCCAGTAGCAAATACTGCAAGATTTTTTTTTACAGTGTAGCTCTCGCTGCCAGTGCCACTGTCGCTAGACAATCAGTGCTCCAATCGGCATAACGTTTTAGCAAGCAATGCAGCCTTGTAAGGTTCATTTCGACCTTATAGCAGTCATACACAAATCCTCCATGACGGGGAAAGTTATCAAACATTGGGGCACCATGCCCTGAAGCAAGGTCACAGAATCACCACAAAAATCTGTTTCAAAAACATATTTTCATTTCAGATTTCCAATTCCCCTCGTTGTCATGGGGTGGCTGTGCCGAAAAAGTGAGGATGAGTGTATAACAGAGGGGGCTACCCTCCGAAGTGTGAGGCAACATCAGCGCAACTAAGATAACAAGAATGACTAACAAAGTAACTTCAGATGATTGATAAATAGATTTAATTCGATAACGACTGCCCTGCTATGAGTAAAATGTCAAATTCTAGCATCTGCCTATCGGCTGCTCTCTATGATTTGGAACATCACAGTCGCCTAGCACCTCTGTTCCGAAACTCTTTCCTTTCATAAAATAAACAAATTTGCAATGACGATTTCTTCTTCAGAAACTCTGCGTATTATCAAGAACAAATTATCAGATAGAAGCTCCGTCTTTGGTCCTATGCAGCGACTATGGACACCCCGACAAAACTGAGCGGAGCGGAGCCAGAGGTACTTGATCTAGCTAGCGAGCTGATACCCGTCTACTTGCCGTTGCTCATCGCAGAATAAGATAAGATAATCTGTATTTGAAAGACGTATGGCCATATACAGTAACAATCAACATATATAAATACAACCAGCATTCGATCACCACTACTATAATTTCTACGGCGCACTTGCTCTATCTCTTTCCTCAATCTTACTAAACTCTAAAGCCCTTCCAACAAAATTCCCTACTGCGATAATATACCTCGGCGACGTTGATTTCAAAATCCCAGGGAGAAAGCCATCATTCCCCTTTTCAAAGATACTTCCCCTCAAATGTGAGAGGCTACGACACCGCAGGAGAATGTGGCCAAGCCCATACTCACCTTCCCCACAAACCGGGCAAGACCTATGCATTTCCGGATTTCTCTTTCTTTCCCAAACTTTCCCGAAAGGTAGACAATTTGCTCGCACCTGCAACCTATCACATTAGCTGTTTACAAATATTTTGTTTGTCCCTTAAAATGAACCCCCACCCCCAAATATAGGGCTACAGAGCCCATCTACGAACTCGACCTTACCCTTGACCCAAACAAGTGCAGTAAGTGCAAGAGGCACGTTGACCCGCTCTGGAGCGCGTCCAGAGAACCAATCGGCATTGACTTTGAAAGTGTCTTCTACGCGGCTTCACAGCTATATAACTATTTGTAACGAAAAGTGATCTGCTGTGTAGCTCCTAACCTTCGCTTGATCGAATCGGGCAGGGTACGGAGAAATATTCGACTCCGTTAGGTCATATTAACAGAGATAGGGAGATGGAGGTTCTATCTGATTATTTGTTCTTGATACTATACAGCACAGACAACTAAAGAACTACTACCCCGACCCCTTCTCCAAACAAAACGGGGGAAATTTAAGATTATCTCACTCATCAAGCATGCTGCCATATTACTGGCAAATGAGTGAGGGGAGACAAGCCTGCCTTTCCTGCTGGCTTCGCAGAAAATGCAACCTTACGAAATCAACTGACAACCTCGGCAATAATCAGCAAGCTAAAAGCCCTGGTCGAACGAAAATACAATCATCCTCCCAAGCAGGAGCTGACACATGAATGACAAAGGGCGAGGGGGACTTGGCTAACTTTCGCTCTCTGGGAGCTTAGAAATCAATAAAGTACGAAAGCAAGGTCGGGAAGTAAAGGTACGAACTGTTTTAGAGGCCGTTAGAAACCTCTGGGAACGGCAGAAGTTTGTCTCGGAAGAAATTTATGGCAGAACTTGACTACGGACGACTTCATCCAATCGAACAGTCTGCGCCTTTACCTTGAAATATCAGGACGAATAGGAGAGGCGAGAGCCTCAACAGCTGGGAAAAAACGAGACTAGTCTTCGCAGGAGTACGAATGGAGTAGGGCATGTTAATTATATACTAAAAAATAATAAAATAATAAACATCAAGGACTCGGCTCTGGATATGTTGTTCGTCACTGCCCAGTCTGACAAAAGTCCCCCACGTTTGGGATATCCTTTGCCCAAGGCTAGCTAACACCTACGCCTATCGCTATGCCAAATACTGGGTACACTAACCCAAACCCTCCAAAAAATACTGAAGAGCTGAGTGAAGTTCAGAGATCAACCAATTAGAGTTCTCTTAGAGTTGGGAAACTTGGGAGTCAGGATTATGGCATCCATGGTTACCCAGAATTAGGAATAGGGTAACCAGAGTTAG
Source organism: Branchinecta lynchi (assembly GCA_023053575.1). NCBI lineage: Eukaryota > Metazoa > Arthropoda > Branchiopoda > Anostraca > Branchinectidae > Branchinecta > Branchinecta lynchi. Next base: position 14,732,233 of record JAKZAP010000018.1, read on the forward strand.
GAATAGTAGTAATATGGTACAGTTGGCCTGGTTCCTCAGGGCAGTACTAGCCCCACACGGATAGATCCATATTGGGTTAAACATATATAAAAATATTTTTTTTTTTACTTATATGTGCATTGGCCTTTGGTTTTTAGTGCAATATGAATCTTAGCTTATCTAGCCTATATACGACACATATTCTACACGGTGTATACGCTTCGATACTGAAGTAGCAGGTTGCGTGCTTCTAGTTCCACATATCGCCAACGGCCGAACGATACTAAGAGAAACACATACAAATGTGACGAAGTAAGTTTTTAGGGATGATTACTCGTGCGTTATTCCATTAAGCATTTGACGGGTTTCCCAAATAACTTATCTTTTTAACTTGCCAAACAACCGAAAAAATGCTCTTTACCGAAAAAGAGGGCGTTTACGAAGACAACGCCTGTTTAACATGAACGCTGTGACAAACGATAAACACGTCGATATTCAGTGTCACGGGGTGCCGGCTCCTTTTGTTTGGCGGTGCTAGAAGCATTGGCCAGCTGTTTATTTTTATTTATTTTTTAGACAAAAAATTTAATTTTAGGCTACTGATGAAAAAAGGGAACAAATCTGAACCGGGGCCGACCCGTCGAGCTTCACCTCTACTAAATGAGACGGCCCTATCCACAGTAAATAGTAGTAATGTACATTTTTCAAAGAACCCGTGCAATCTACTTCCGCATTCTCTCCATCCATTCTTACGTCCGGAGACCCGAATTTGCTGCAGTATATCCTAAACATCCTAAACAACTCAGTGAGTTTCCTGCTTGCTTTGTTTCGCTACTTTCACTGCGTAACATACTCCTGACAAATGTCTAGGACAAGTTTGCTCGTGAGAATAAACGGTTATGTAAATTTGTCAATGTTTCTGCTTGAAACTAATGGGCCAGGAGAAAGGCTTAAAACAGCAAAAGCCGTCAATAATTTGTTGAAAGCAGAGCTTGGGTTTAAAGTAGTCAACAATTTTAGAATAGTGGAACGAGAATAGTATGTAGTGTGAAGGTTCTCTCTGAGTGTCAAAACCTGGTAACGTTTTGCTGACCGTTTAATCTCGGAACCGGAGAAGAGTTTGATCAGAACGAGATCCTCAAGGTTTCAAACTCTTACAACAAAACAAATCTAGCGCCCTATTGGTCGTTTTTTGCACTTTTTCAGTCAAAGTCTAGCTTCCTAATTCGTCAGTTTTGCCAGTGTTGACAATGTCTCAGATGTAAGCATTTACTTAGTATTTACCGAACAGGATCGCTCAGATCCGTTTTTGTTTGATAGGACGCAGCCCTCTATACAAGGTGGGTGCAAGCATCTACTTAGTATTTATGGAACAGGATCTTTAAAGTATTCAACAATTTTAGAATAGTGGAACGAGAATAGTAGGTAGTGTGAAGGTTCTCTCTAAAATGTCAATTCCTGGTAACGTTTTGCTGACCGTTTAATCTCGGAACCGGAGAAGAGTTTGATCAGAACGAGATCCTCATGGTTTCAAACTCTTACAACAAAACAAATCTAGCGCCCTATTAGTCGTTTTTTGCACTAGTCAAAGTCTAGCTTCCTATCGTCAGTATTGCCAGTGTTGACAATACTAGGTGCAACAGCTCTACACAATGTCTTAGATGTAAGCATTTCCTTAGTATTTACCGAACAGGATCGCTCAGATCCGTTTTTGTTTGATAGGATGCAGCCCTCTATACAAGGTGGGTGCAAGCATCTACTTAGTATTTATGGAAAAGGATCATAGATTTCTGGAGCTATGGCCGAAAGACAAAGTTTATATCCCAATTTGATCTCGCTGCTACGCATTGCCATCAGCTATTGATACGGAGAAGCCCTGTGCATGGTCTAAATGAGCGGGTTCTAGTGTTGGGCGATATTCGATACGATAATTCAAATATCGATAGTATTGAAAAATATCGATAGTTCGATATTGACTTTTCAAATATCGATATTTTCGACAGTTGCATTACGATGTGCAACAGATCTATCATTCGGGATTTTCAGAATGAAAGAAAAAATACGGACTTCAAACTTGATTTCGATTGGGGAGGAGAAACAGACTGGGACGGAAAAGCGTGGAAATGCTAATATTTCTTAATGGGAATGTTTGATTTTGTTGTTTTAGTTCAGTTTTTGTCTTATTAATTTTTTTGTCCATGAAAAAAGTAGCATTATAAACAGTTTCAAATATCGGTTTACGATAATCTAAATATCGATAATCGAACTTGAAAATATCGAATTTCAATATTTCCATATTCCTAAATATCGCCCAACACCAGCGGGTTTCGGTAAGCAGTATCAGCCTGGAAAGCCCTAAACAGCCTGGTTACACTCGGATCACATTTCCAAATCTGCGGCATTTTGATCCTAGTGTGACCGACCACTAAGAAATGTGTGCACTAAGTTGCAGACAAGAAATCTTCACATCTTTTGTTGCCAAACAAAAAGTCCCCCCCCCCCCCAATTCCCCCAACCGCGGTCTCATATATAGTTCGAATGCATGTTTTATATGTTCGTATCACCCATTAAGTTTCACTCGAATCAGACCACTCGTTCGCAATTTATAGAAGTCAATTTCCATATTTCTCTTCTCTTGCTCCCCCAAAAATGCTCGGGTCTAGGATTCAGGATTCAATAACTAATTAATTAATTAATTTTTAGTTTATTTTAGTGAAGGTTGATTAGAATATGATAGTAAATGTGTACTGGTTGCGTTTTTCAAGCACGTATGTGCTTTGTGTGTAACCGGTCGTCAAGCTGGAATGAATTTTTTTTAGTAAAGTTGTTGAATCCTGAAATCCAAAAATTAATTCAAAGTTTGCACCAGTTCGTCTTTTAAACGCTGAACTTCATCCTTAGTCTATTCACGGAACACCAGTCCTGCAAGGAACAATGGACGAGTATTGATGTGATGCTGATTCACTGGCAAATTCTGGTCTTACGAAAGGATTAGAAAACGATTTCCAATATTGCTGATGAAAGCTGAGTACTCAAAATACCCGAAGGCTCGAAACGACTCGAAACTCTCGACGATTTTTTTTTTTAATTACTGTCCTGAATAATTGCTGTACAGAAGAAATCCCGAGGGGTTGCCCACTCTCAAAATCGGTGTACACCGGGTGGCGCGTGGTGGAAGGGTTGCGGATGGGTGGCGCGCCTGGCGGAAGGGTGGCGCGTGTGGCGGAAAATGGTTATTTTTTAGCAAGAGACGGATTGGTGGCGTGCGTGGCGCATGAGTGGCGCGCGCGGCGCAACATGGTGTACACCATGGGGCGGAGAGTGGGCAGCCCCTCGAGAAATCCTGTCTCTCAACTCTTACGGATGAAGAAAATTAGAACAGGAGTCATGACTCTTGTCGGACGTCTTTATCCGGAAGACCAATACTCGAACCGGAACCCCTACACTCGTTACATCCATGCAACGTTCGTACGTTATTCCTATGCTGCTGTGCACGAGTATAGCATGGAGAGATTACACCTTACCTGACAAAAACAGATATTGCTACACCATCATCACAGGAGCATAACAACAAAAATAAATCACTCTGAGCCAGGGACGAGGTGAAAATATTAATTGGGCTATTCCTTAATCGTATAATTCCATTTTAGCAAAAGATTTTCCAAGGAAGTCTCAAATCCTACTGGTCGATTATGACGTGTCATTAAAAAACAAACCAATAGGAAGCAGGATTCGTTTTTGTAGTGAAAATTTAAGGCCTTCAAGCTTTCATTTCTGATCAAACTTTTCTATAAAGCTGTGATTATCGTTTCCAGCTATTTACAGGGTTAGAATAATTATAAAACATGGATAATTCGGTCTCAAAGTCGAAAGTCCTATACCTCACAATGATAAATTACTCTTTTTCTACTCCTATCCGTTTTCGATGGGTAGGCTGAAATCTCTCTGTGGGGGGGGGGGTCTCAGCACACACGTATCAGAGCACACAGGAATCTTCGAACGCCGTGAAACTAGGCCCAACACGAACTGTCCGGCAGGACGATCGATTCGTGGCGGCACATTCAACCCACAACTGATCTCGAAACAAAATGAACATCAAAGAGTGCTCGACAGAATTTCAGTTCCCAAGACGAAGTCATTAACAAGATTACCGAGCCCTGGGACATAACGAAGTTAAGGGAAACTCTGAAAGACTTCTGAAGAGGAAGAAGTCTGGACCCCCCCCCCCCCCCCCCCCCCCCCCCCCAAATGATCTCCTTTCACTGGCAATTTTTTGCTAAACTTCGTTTACCGAAAAACGGAAGAGGAGGCACAAAAACACTAAAACGGGACTACGAACAGCCTTAGCTTGTTTGTATATTCGCATTTCGGGACTTCCAAACCAAACGGAAGGACAAAAAGAGCTGAAGGTCATATCAGAAAAAGAAATCTGCTCTATCGCACCAGAATGAACACGACCAAAGGTTTCGATGGGATCCCAAAAATTCAATATCTGATCCAGACAACTGGGTCTTGTCTTAGCCAGATCCAGTCTTCGCTAGACTCCTTGAACATTTTTACAATTAAAATTCAGAAACAGATTAAGGCCAAATAGCTAGTCTTCTGAGAAAACCAAGTTCAGATATGGATTCAGTATGTGTTTACCCCTATAAGTCATATCTGTTTTGACGAAAACTTCCTGCCACTTCTGCCAGTTTCCTGGTTTCGGCCGAACTCCAGAACTACTTGTCCTGCGAAAAAAGAAAGCTCAAAAACGAACTCAGGGTATCTTCTTTCCCCAATAATGAACACCTAATCAACTTCAAATAAAAATTTAAATTATAACAAATTTTCCAGCCGGATTCCGGTCGAACTAAATTTCCGGGTAAAATATGATTGTCAAACACGGATTCGGCATCTCTTCTTACCCTTAAGTCCGTTATCTAATCAACTAGAAATGAAACTGAAGCTTCTAACAATTTTCCGGTTTTGGCCGGATTCTGGGGGAACTACATGTCCAGGTAGAAAATTTTTTCACACAAGTGTTCAGCATGTCTTCTTGCCCTAAATCGAACATCCAATCAACTCCAAATAAAACTTTTAATTTTAACAAACTTTCCGGTCCTACTTGTCCGATGACAAAATGGTTTTCACCATCGTTTTCAACATGTCTTCTTACCCCGTAATCGACTATCAAATTAGCTGTTTCAAAATATTTTGTTTGCCCCTTGATCTGAACCCCCTCCCCCACCCCTAAATGTAGGGCTACAAAGCCCATCTACGAACTTGACTGGTCCGACAACCCAACGAATCCTCACACCAAGTTTCATCAAAATATCTCATTCCCTTCGAGAGTTATCGCGCCTACAGACAGACAGACGGACGGACGGACAACTTTTGCGATGTCATAGGTATCCCTCCACTTACGTTTTGGGATCCCAAAAAGAGCCATTATTGAAGTTTAACTGAAAAGGCAGCTTATTTTTACATCTGATATTTGAATACAATGGAATATTTTGACCCATTTGTCAGCGTTCAGAGTGTGCGCTGCTTGCAGGACAACCCAAAATTCACACAGACGAGGAGAATTTGAATTCAGCAAAGGCCTGGATTTCCAGGGTTAATGATGCTAATCTCGGAAAAGTTACATCTGTACAAAGTAGGAAATGATTTTATGATATTATTTTATTTTTTGGTAATGGCTTACAATTGTAGTTGGTAGATATTTCAAGCTTAGAGGGACAAGCACATAGAGGTGCTACAAAGAACAAAAAAAAAATCATTCGATTAAATCGATTATCTGTGGATAACGGACAAACGAAGTAACGCATTTTTACTGGGTTTTCAGACCTATTTAAGTGAACAAGTGATGTGTAACTAGACTGTCGGATCTTAGCCCTACTCGGTTAAACTTTAACATAACTAAGCGGAAGTGCAGCCATAGCCCAAAGTAAGAAATGATTTAACAAAATAATAAAATATACTGCTCGAACTGAAGAATGCCTTGAAATCAAAGCCGTATCCAGGGGGGGGGGGGGGGGGGGGGTAGGGGGTTCCTTCAACTGGACACTGGGCCTTTCGCGACGCCGGGATACAAGGCCAGCCGAAGTATTTTTTTTCCGAAAGTATTGCTAGCAGGAATGGCTTTAAACGCCAGCTCTCCTATTGAACTACAGGTTCGTCGCAGCAAGAACAAATAAGCACCAGAAGTTTCTCAGTTTCTCTATAATACGAGCATGCGGAGGCGAAAAGATTCCTTTTACCCTGCGCGATGGAAACGAGCGGAGAGTAGGAACTAAGACTACGTGGAACATCACAATTCGTTGCCTCTTCGAACAGCTATATCACAGTAAACAATTTCGAAAGTAAAAGCCGATTGGTTGTCCACGCTTGTGACGTCAACATTTGACGCGCTGCAGAGCGTGTCAGCATGACTGTCCTCTGATATGCGCAGCGGCGAAGGGGGAAGTAGACGGGCATCAACACAAGCTCTAGCTCAGCTCAGTTTTGTATGGGTATCCATACTCGCTGCATGGGACCAAAGACGGAAGTTTTACTGGCTTATTTGTTCTTGGTCGCAGAGAGAAGCTACAGCATGTGCTTACCTGATGTTACTGAGACCTGGGAGGTGTCTGAACTGCGGCGAGAATGGGTGGGGCATGTCGTGATACCGGCCAGTGTATTCAGAGACTTCACGTCTGACTCGATTAACCTGAAAACCAAATAGCAAAATGACCTAAGGATCACGCAAGCTCAAATTCGCTCGACAAAAGGGAAGAAAGGAGAAAAGTAGGAGTCCGACAATTCCAAATCCTGGGGAGCTTTTCAGCTCAGGTTCTCATTCAGTTACATCAGTTTCTCACATTTCATATTGACATTCTTACATTTCATACGCAATAAATATCTGTCTATCTATTCTGTCTGACGTGCGCTCTGATTGTGGTTTATAGAAAAGCCAATTTTCTGAGAAAATTAAATGCAAAAAAAAAAGGATCAGATATTTTGTTTTGAAGTCTGTCTGTATCTGTTTGTACTGTATTTGTACTATGTTAGTATTTGTGTAACGATGGCAACAAGCTAAAAGGTGGTGCTCCAAATGAAATATTAAAATAACAAGCACTTTCTTTTGCTCTAGGTACTGGTGGAATATTTTTCGTACTTCTAGTATTAATAAAGCACAGGAAATCGACTGGAAAAAAATATTCAAGTTTCCACAGAAACGTGCTTCCTGCCAAGTCGTGCGACAGATCTTACATCACTCAACGCCATGACGTCACAAAAAGCTCCCAGTGCCACACAAAACAGCATCGCGGGAAAGCTTACAAATTAGGTACTCCGGGAAACCTAAGAATTTCAAACTTCCTAAACATTGAGGAAATGCCACGTGATTACTTTTACATGTTCACATGTGTTTACCATGAACACTTCTTCCCCTTTCGTGCCGCGCCTGTAATGGCAGAGAACCCTAGAGCACTCCATTCATCTAGAGTATAATAGTGCTGGGCGATATTTGAATTTTCGATACATAGATATTTTTACTTTCGATAATCTATATATCGATATTTCGGTACCATGTTCGGCTATAGTATATGTCTCGTTTCGCAAAATTTAAGTACGAAAATTATCCTAAAAAAGCATGTGCATCATCTCTAACTTCGAATAAATAAAAATGACTTAAGAAAAAGACATCGCTCCAATTTCGGATGTGTAAGTGGTAGATTATTCACAATAACAGGAAATGTACAATTATCGTTTTCGATATCGATATTTAACATTTCATCCGATATCTCGATATATCTTTATCGAATATCGCCAAACATTAGAGCATAAGAACAGAAGAGGTGGGGAGTAGGGGATGTTATAGAGCTCCTGGCAATGACGTAAAATAAGGATGTATAAGCTAATGATCAGGACATCTCGGCTTTCCTTTTCACTTCATGTGTATGTTTATGTGTTTTATTTACTTTCTTCATTTACTCCGCTTTCTGAAATTGGCGGGTTATAAATAAATTACTTACTTACTTACTTCAGAGACCGTACCATTACTCAGGGAGCACATTGCAGATCTTCTACTCATCAACTTGCGTATATCCGTGACACATATATTACTGTCACCCTTGAATTATTTCCCACTCTATCACAGACCCCACACGATGGATCATCAACACTAAAATAGGTGTCCACCCTTAGGGCCACGAGGTACAAAAATCGTTCCAACACGGTTCCTGCAGCTAATCAAACGATTATCAAAATAAGACTATAGGTTCAATCAAATATTCAAATTTACAAGAACTTCAGTCCGAGTCTAAGATTCCCGTTTAACAATAAACTAAATACAAGTGCTTTCTCCAGATATTCTCCAGGCAATGTTAGGTCAACGGCTCGGATTTCTCTATCACTAATGATATTAGTAATACCAAGAACAAATAACGAGTAAGAACAATGGTCTCTCATCCATCCACCGACTAAAAATGTTCCGACAACAATTACTTGAAGACATTTACGAAGAAAACAACGTAGCCACTAGCGAGGCGGATGTTCTGGCCTGTTCACACGGGAAAGAAACAGCGTTGATTTTGTTTGAGTAGACGCTGGCGTCTGATTAGTGAATATTAGTGATGCGAAAAACAAAAAGCGAACTTGACGATGGTCATTCATAATCGCTTTTGTTACACCATGACCATACGTATGAAGAAGATTGAAATCCCTTGTGACATTCCTTTTTATGTCTCTCGGGAGAACCATACAATGCAAACCGGGATTTGAAGCACACTCACGGAAGTCATGACCCACTGAGTTTCAACATCTGTAGTATTAACTTTGTCAGACGAGTGTAAACTAAGAGTAACGTAATTAAGGCTTTCGAGGATTGCTGAAATTACCGAAATGGTAGAATAGCATGGAATAGTCAAAATAATACCAGTAGGTGAGTGTATATTTTGTGTTTTTTCTTCTTTTTTTCCGAAATGTATAATTGTATACATTTCGATTTAGTGAGTTAGATTTCGATTCAGTAGTTAATCGAAAGACGAAAGTTCACCTCAACTTGGTCTATCTTGTTTGTCTTTTAGTTCACTACTTACAAATAATTCGATGTCAACGGTGTATTTTCCCATTAAAGAAATTCTTTTGTTTTCGTACTGAGGCCTTGCCACATGGGTTCTAGTTTGTCTAGGACCCACATAGAAGTCCTAGTTTTTTTTTTTAATTCAATTCAAAACTGTTTCTGGTTAGTTTGTCAGAGTAGAAGCCTATTCCATCTGCGTAATATTTGTTCATTTCCACTTAGCCTATTAAACCTGAAACACGGCCTTTTTTTAAAAAGAATCTGCCTGTTTTCATCTGATATTCTCATATGAGAGCAAATACCTGGAATTAAATTTATCTCTTCTTGTTCTGGATATTGACACCACTTAATTGAATTAACCCCGAAAAGATACATTTTACGTTACCATATATCTTACGTTACCTGTATACGGCCTTTGGGTTCTTCAATAAGATATATATACAGTTTGTCGTACTTTTAACTGAATTTGACGCATTTGTAAAATCTGCTTTGCATCAAATTGCAGTTTCTGTATATTTTGATATTCTTATGAATTTTCTTGTCAACCCCCGAAAGCTTGTCTGAATCAATGAGCCGGCAACTGATGTTTCAGCGCCCGCCCAGCCCAGTGTGAACAGGCTTATCACTGCTGCCTCCATTCGATTTTTCTTCCTCAGTGGTTTACTGCGTTACACCTTCTCTGTAGAGGTAACGACTTTTGATGTCCCGGGTAAGATCCACCTCCGCTCGTTTGCGTCGGGAGTCGACTCGTCTCAGCTTGGTTGTGTGACAGATATAGGGAGACAGCAGTTCTTGCTCTTATTTGTTCTTGGTAATACTGACTACCTTATAACTTCCACACTTACGCTGTTCCCATTCACAAATACAAGAGTATGATGGACGGGGGGGGGGCATTATATTAAAATATACCTAGGCCAAATCCCTGTTCCGAAACAATGGGTAGGAAAAGGGACGTGACTAGACTAACCGAATAATATCCTTCAAATCCTCCGGTTCTTTCTCCTTTCGATCTTCTTCTTCGGAAATATCCTTTCCATTTCCAAAAATGTCGTCTTTTATGTCTGTTATAAAACTGCTGAATCTTTTTGACAATCTTTTTATCCGTCCATTTTCGCCGGCATTTCGACCTGAGGGGTTTCGCAGTCTCACTTCCGACTGCACTTCCGCCATGGCTACGCTGAACTCACTTAACTGTTTATGTTTGTAGACACCTGACCAGCGTTTATATCTCCTTGGCGATTATTAGAAGTTGGAGATCAAGATTCATTGAGTTTTCCGGTTTACTAGCTGCCTCCTTTAGCGATATGTTAACTTCTTTGTACTTTCTATTATACAACTCAGGGAAGTATTTTCGCCGGGAATGCGACCCTTTACTCGACAACTTCTACACCATTGTTTCTTTCATCATAGAAACGTTCAATGAGAGGAACCCAAGACGTTATGTATGACGCCAATTCCGTCTTCGCTCTAAGTTCAGCTCGATTCCAGCGTCTACGATCTCATTGTTGGTTTTGAGATGTTTTCAACAACGATTCTAAACTGACTTGATCTCATCTAGAAAAATTAAATGTTCTGAAAAGACCAACGTTTGTATATGAAGATCGTTAACACAACATAAAACAGCGCCACTTTTACCGACTCGTAGAGGCTTCTCAAGACCTAACCGACTACATGCACCTTCACTACAATTTCTGGACTTTCCCGTCTTTACTCTTCACAAATGTAAAGCAAAACCGAATCATCTTCAAGGAGCCTCACCCCCCCCCCCCCCCACCTTGCTGTAACATCCGATACATCAAGACCTCTACCAATTTAATACAGCCTGGGAACCCTTGCACACCTTCTTTCCCAGCTCACCGAGCTTTAAAGGACACCTGAACAATGAAACCATACTTGAACACACCATGAAGAATGCATTTACGGACATGGCCACTGAGAGCATTCTTCTCCTGAGCGTGACATTTTCAAAATAGGGATGTTCGTTTCTGGAGGTTTGCACATGCAGACTCCAAGACAAAAAGCGCAGTTCATTCAAATCTTGTACAGCGCTGGCCAGATCGTATTGGAATTTCTTCTAGATATACATTTGGGCTTAACTGTTTAAAAAATATTCCAGAAGAAGGGTTGATTGGAGACATTTGTTCATTTCCAAAATTGTTCGGTACTGAAATAAGGACAGATGCAAAATGGAGCAAAAAACATAGCTTGGAAACACTATTTCGTATTTGAATTGGGTTTTCTGCAGGCAATGTTAACGGAAGTCATACAGATAGGGATGATACTTGGTACTCTTCATTCAGGTGTCCTTTAAGCCGAACTTTCATCTTCTTGTATCTCACTCCAGAATTGTTTTCGGAGTCCCAGAAGCCTCTTCTGGCTGTTCTCTCTGGGCCGCACATGCCGCCATTTTGCTGAATTGAGGGGAGTTCGTGTTTTGTGGGTTAGACCCAATGTGTCATAGTGTCATAGTTGGCCATTGGCCATTATTTGGTCTAAAAGAGTCAGTGGCAAGTCGTAACAACTTATAATAAATAAATAAACAAGCCGTTTTCCCACTTCCTACATTACCTTAGTAAGCACAATCTAATAATCCATCAAGACCTCCCCCCTTGCAAACAACAACGACTTACTCTCATCGCAATCTACAAAACAAAAGAATCCTAGCAAAAACTGATTCTGGACTTCATCCCCAAACTTTCAGAAGGTTTATCTTTCTTAGCCACCGTAGCCCCCGTTCCCCGAGCCTAGCTTCGAAACAAAGCCCAAGAACTTTGACAACAAGACCCCGAAACTTTCCTTTTAACGCCTAAAGATAAAAGTTTCAGCGGGGAAAGTTTAGGTCTCCTCAGGAAAAAGCCCACAATGGCAACCGTCCTGTCATGACCTCGCATTCGGGAAACCTCACAAAACAGAGTAAGACTATGCAAATGAAGAAGGATAGGAGCTTCGTTAGGATACATGTCGGTGGGAACGAAGAGGTGAAGGGGGTACTGGATTAACTACAAACACATCGCTCAATGTGATAGGACAAAAGGATTGAGGGGGATACATCGATAATTCTGTATGTCTTTCGTTCGGATAACCTACATCTTGGAAGGAACATTAGGAGGTGAAATGACGAAACGGGTGTTGTATTAACTCCGAACACAGTAATAGACAGGAGAGTCGAAACATACAAAAATAACGATTTTTATAGGCTTTTCCTTCTGATCTATGTGTTTTTTGTACTTTACAATGCAAAAAGCATAAACTGTGGGGTAAGAACAAAAAATTAAACATTACCGATAAAGAAAAAAAAAAAAAATTTAGACAAGACTTAATGGTCTTAATCGGAATCCAGAAAGCTTTCTAGGTAATTTCTCAAGCGTCAACAACATCTGGAGTTCGCAAAAACAGTGAAGGACGTGAGCGTCTTTGTTTAAAAGAGGAATCTGCAGAAGCAATTCAGTATTTAGAGATTTACTACCGATTTATTCCAAGATTTCTTGGAAGATGTAACCGTTAGATTTATTGACCTTTCGGCCATAAATGAAACTAACGATCAAAGAAGAGTTGGTTCGGAACCTTATCTCCGGAAGGAGAGTTGTCTCTTGAAAAACCATAATAACCTAGAAGAGCACATCGCTTTTATGAGATAGGAGATAAGGGTCGAAGGGATATGGTGCTAAAATTAATCACGAAGAGCCTAGTTAATTAGTATTTAGAGATGTACAACATCCGATGCAGACTGTTAATAATCATACTAAACGCTTAAATGATAAATAATTTAGAAAGGAACCTAGAACACTAATCATATCAAGAACCTCATTCTGAAAATCTCGACAGCCGCTCCCGACCCACAAAAACGCACCGCTTGTCACTCTCTTTTCATCCTTTAAACTTCCAGACAACACCGTGACACCGAACCGGATGGAAGCAACTAAACTGGAAGCCAATAAATGTCACTGAATTTCCTCACTCCAATAGCGAAAGCCGATGAATACGACACCGAACTAAAGAGTTTTCTAGTGAACCAGTTCCAAACATTCCAACTGACTAATGCCAGGTTGGTTACCCATAGAGCTTTACAGTAGGCTACCTGAATAGACAGAGGAACAAAAGCAACAATGTTATGTCACTTTCTTTATCCAAGAGCGAGAGCCACCTAACTCTCGCTCTTGGACCTCGCTCTTGGACCACCTAAAAGAACACCTAACTATTCTTGTGAAGCAGTTTCAAGTATTCCAAATTGCAAATGCCAGATTACCCACATAGGTTTATAATATCCTAGTAGATAGAGGAGCAGCAACATTGTCCCGAGCGGAATGAGTCGCGACTGGCGCGGCTTCTATTCGGCAATCAGAAAATGATACTTAAGCTAGTTCCCTATTTTTTTTTTTTTTTCAACATTCACAAATAAATAAATAAACTAACTAAAATAAATAAAAACACTTTCGCGCTGGAGAAAAAACCTATGAGGGTTTGCATTCGCGCGAAAGTCCGCATAACTACTTACCTATAAAAGGAAAAAAAGAAAAAAGAAATCCAATCTCTCTCACTCATCAATACTCAACTCCCCCCTCCCCCCACTCTTCCCTCCCAACCAAATTCAACAGAAAGAATTCCACTGACGCCGGCAAAAAAACACAAACTTTCATCAAAATATCTAAATTCCTTCGCGAGTTACCGTGATCACAGACAAACGGACAAATTTGCGACATCTCAATTCTAAATAAAAGTTTAAAACAAGGTCAATTCCGCTACTGTAAGATCGGTGTTAAGAAACTCATTTCCCAAACAAACAACCTCCGAGCCATGAACTGTAGGAATTAACCTTCGTGGTGCTATCAAGGACTACTGTACTCGTCGTTTTTTTTTTTTTTGCACGGTTCGAGTATACCAATACGAACAAACAATGATACAGTCAGCGCAGCGATATACCCGAAAGAAAGCCACGAGCTAAATAGCCTCGCGACAGATTTGTTTGCAAAGCAAGAAAAGTAACTCTCAGGCTAAATCTTGTGCACTGATCTCCGCGAAGGTCTTCGTTTCCGAACTTTTATTATTTTCTCATTCATTCATTAATTCCATCCCTCAGGGCATCACTATTTGTAACTAGATATATTGGTATTAGGGAGAGACGTGCGGCAAAGCAAAACGTGTCCGGCACATCTTGCAATAGTATCCGTCGCACTTCTGCTTAACTGTGAAGTCCCTATATAACGTCTTCTTCTAGTCTAACTGCATCTCCACCCTTGGAGGCTACTGACGAGCGGCCAAAACCTTCTGCGAGAATTGCAAACATCGCTGGAACGACAAAGAAGCCAAATATTTGTTCGCTGTTCTTCAAGATTAATCCTGTCACAAATAAGTTCAATAGAACGGAACATCCCGTAATATCTGCACCGTTTCATCAAACCCAGGAGTCAAATAACCCCGCGGACGCTTGGAAGCAAAGCAAGAACAGGAATATAGATCTTGCATTAATACCCGTCGCCTTCTGCTTAGTTCTGAATTTCCAACATAAAGGCTTCTTCTAGTCTTACCGCCTCTCGACGTCTGGGGACTATCTGGGGAGTGTTAAAAAACGGCTGTAACACTTTCCAAATAAGGATGGAGAATGCGGGGACAGAAACCAAAGTGGGAACAGGACGCGAAGGCGTATTGGCGAACTAAAAGGATATTAATGGACAGCGGAAAAGATGGCAAGGGGCGTGGCCGTCCCGGACACAACAGCGACATCATAAACTGTGGTCCAGCCGCCCAATGAGGGTGATAAACATCCTTTTAGCTTACACTGTTATTTCGGCAAGTTTGCTCTAGAACTTCCCGAACTCCAGAAATCAATACTGCTCTCTAATCCAAATTCCTCTTGGAAAAGAAGAGCTACAAGTTCATACGTCAGTTGTTACGAGTAGGTGGTGCAAGAAAGTAGACGAGAATGTCACAAAATATCCCCTTCAACCACCCTAGGTTCAGACCTGAAATATCTAGTTTCACTTGAGTCTGAGCATTTCTAGCATCGAATCGGATCATGTAGGGCAAATCACTTTTCTACGTCCTAAGTTTAGATAAACTCGTTTGATCCCTAGACGTACGCATATCACACTATTTCCGGTACCAGCCCCCCCCCCTCCAAGTCCCCCCGCCGCGGCCGAATCTGATTCGGACACATAAGTCGATCATCAAAGCATCTTCTCTTACCGCCTATCACGTTTCACTCGAATCTAACTATTGTTTTGAAAATTCCGGTCGTCCCCCGTAGTCGGATCCGGTCCTGCCCCTAAATATATCATCAATCATCAAATCGCTCCACCTGTTTGACCCCTATGCGAGCCACACGAGTTTACATGGCTCCCCCAACTGTGGCCGAATACTACTCGGACATATAAACTTCGCATCTCTAACATCTCATCTTCCCGTCCATCAGGTTTGACTTCAACTGGAGCATATCTGCAAATTTCCGGTTCTCGCCTCATTCTCCTCGTACCGTGGTTAGATCCGGTTGGGACACAAGTTAACAAAATCTAGTCCGCATAAACTCGGTACTGTCCAACTTGCATCCCATTCGTTTGTTTTTCTGCACGTCAAAAAGTTTCCGGACCCCCCCCCCCTCCCCTACTCCCCGAGCCATGCACATGGTTTGGACACGTAGTTTGCATATTTAGGCATATCTCATCACCCATAAAGTTTCATTCGGATTGGTCCACCCGTTCGCAACCCACGTAAGTCAGAAATTTCCAGATTCCCCTTATCTAAAATCCCTAAAACATGGTCGGATCCAGGAACCGAAGATTGGTCGGGTCATTAATATGCCTGTCAAGTTTCAACGTCCTTGGCACACCTGGAAGTGTTCTAACTCGCGATCACGTGGAGTTCTGGGACCCCCCCCCCCCCACCTCCGATACGATCTGGTACTGTCAAGAACGTATCTAGGGCTTATGCTTGTTCTTCCCACCAAATTCCATCCCAATCCTTCAACTCTAAGCGTTAAACAACCCTCCCCCCCCCCATAGGCACCGGACCCGGTCATGGAACATCTGAGGCGATAGCTCTTCCAACTTACAAAGCTTCATTCAAATCCGATCACCCGTTCAAAAGTTATACATGCCACTAAATTCCAGATTCCCCATCCCTTTACTCCCCCCACGATGGTCGGATCGGGGAAATAACTATTCTAAAGTCAGTCTGTTTTGGTCCCTGAAATGCCTACCTAGTTTCATCCTCCAAGTACCAAACTCTCGGGATCACCGAATTCCGGATACCCACCAACTCCACCCACAGTGCCCAAATCCCGTCCGATTATGTCAACGATGTATCTAGGACTTTTGCTTCTTCTTCCCACCAAGTTTCGTACCGATTATTCCACTCTAAGCTTTTTCCCAGATTTCCGGTCCCCCTCCCCCCCCCCCTCCAACCCCCCCCCCCAAAGTCACCGGATCCGGTCCGGATCTCAAGTGGATGACATGAGGCTTTTCCAAATATCAAATGTCATTAAGATCCAATCACCCCTTCGAAACTAGCAAAACCCGGACCGACAGACCGACGGACGGAAAGAAACTGCAATCGCTACATCACACTTGGCCAAAGGGCAACTGCCAAAAAAATTGATGAAACTGACGACATCGGGCACTGTCCAGTGAAGCAGGAACGTTAAGCCACTTTCAAACTGAAGCGTCGTTGCGATGCGTTGCGTATACGTTTATCTTGCGTTGCGTACAGGTTGCGCATCGTATCTTTCACACCTGCGCGAGAAGCTTTCGCTCCGGATGCTCATTTACATTTTCTTGTCTTGTTTTCTTCTGCTGAATTTTAATTTATTTCACTGGTAGCAAGTTTTTCTTCATCATCAGCATGTTTTTTTTTTTTTTTTTTCAAAAACTTCCATTTTCCACTGACAAATCTGATGCGTACGCGTCGACGCAAAGCAGCTATGTTGTAACCGTATGAAGGTGAGAATGCATCTTGTGTGACATGTGGACCGAGTTTAACGCCGGAGTCGAATATATAGCCTATGAGGAAGAAACGGAGCGGAAACCTGTTGCAGGGAAATAACGAGAATACTTGGACATTAACAAGAGCTAGAACCTCATTTGGCCCTTGTATGGGTAGGAAATGGGTCAATTTGACAGATTAATAAAGCCATCAGCTAGATGTTCAAGAAAATGAAGTCCTTTTCGGCCGCACGTAGGATTCGCATGAAAAGTTCACTGATTGTAAAGAAGGTTAAGCAGATTCACATTCCCAGCTATAAGCTGGCGTTCACACTGGTGAGGTTCTTGAAGAACTGCCACATATCTATGAGCCTGCTTAACTTTCTTATTTCCTTACTGTGATGTTTGCGAACAACGAAGAACGATAACGGCTTTGGACAGGTTAGTTTCCTTCCCCGAAGTTGAACCAGAGGATTGACAGCCTGACGAGGACCCTTGCCAAGAAGGGCCGAAATATCGCTGATGAAGAATCATGGCTGACGTATCCGTTGTAAACATTGTTTGAATAAAAAGGCTTTAGAAGTTGAGCAACTCCATGACATGGATTTCTTTTGCTCTGGTTTTCCAGATGTTTAACCCTTCTTTCAACTTGAATTGGCTTTGGGGCCTTCGCACTGTCGGCCCGTTTATGGCTTTCTTTCTTCTACCTCTTTCTCGAATACTCTCTAATGCTAGGCAGCTCCTGTGCCCTGCCGACTTTTACCATTTCGCTGTACTAAATTAGACCCACCCCTCATTTCTTCCAACTGGTGACAGCAGCGCACAGTTGTTGTTTTTTTTATATTTTGCGTCGATCCGTCGGGCCGCGTCTGGCTCGAGTCGACAAGCGACAACGAAATACAACTAAGTTGACTCTACAAGCATTAATTTATTCGAAAA
The DNA here is from genome assembly GCA_023053575.1 of Branchinecta lynchi. Lineage (NCBI taxonomy): Eukaryota > Metazoa > Arthropoda > Branchiopoda > Anostraca > Branchinectidae > Branchinecta > Branchinecta lynchi. Next base: position 14,750,110 of record JAKZAP010000018.1, read on the forward strand.
ACAATATTCCTGAATCATCATATCGTGAAGAAAAAAAAATTCTAGCAAGAACTGTGCTTAAATACTTGATTCGCCATTAATCTAGGTTTGGGAAGATTCGTGTGGCTGAATGAATCTTATGAGTCCATGTAGAATGCTGCGAGGCAATTAAACAAATTAACGATGGTTTTCTCACGTTTTCATGTGTGACCACGTCCAAAGCGAAATACGGTACAGCTCCTTCCGGTGCTTTCGTGTCATGCAAACATTAATTTGCTTCAAGTACTGGACTAGTTACCCTAATCAAGTATCACAGTAATGAGTCTCGAATTGGAGGGCGGGGGGGGGGGGGCATCTTTAGTGGCGACCACAAAATAACTATATATTGGCTCCAAGACCCGTAATTTTCTAAAGTTCAAGGGCGGTAGACACAAAGAGACCCTAACCCTAGATTCACACAGAGCAAATCGCGGCGATGAACGAGATTTTTCAAACGCAGCGACAGAAGATTTTTATCGCCTAGATGTTCACACTGAATTTTTGTCGGCAACAGAATTTAACGCGAAAAATAACAAAAATAACCCTTAAAATATTTAAAATGATAAAAAATAATTCATTTTTCTAAAAGTGAATCATCAAAAGGGTCGTCCATGTTGCTGTTGCGTGCATAAAATCGTACTGTCGCCCGATTAAAGTTGAATTTTTCCAACATTGAAAATCGCCTGACGAAGCAACAGAAGATTTTGGCGACGAAAATCTCGTCGATGGCCGATATCGCCTCAGTGTGAACGTCTGTGTGAACCTACGGTATAACGGCCTACCATGTAGATTGCCGCTGAGAAATACAAGACTGAAGGCAGAGACGGAGATCTCGGATATACAAGCAACCACGGGTGCAAAAACAGATCCCAACCGCCTACCATCTAGGGTGTAACGCGACGGTCCGGAGGTCCAACAACGAAAGGAAAAGAACCCAAGACAGCAACTATCCAAACGACATCAGGCCTACATATTCCAAGTGACTAAGAGGACCTACACTCGAGGGTTTTCGCACTGGTGCTTTATAGTGTACAAGGTCCCTGCCTCACGTGCCTCATCAGCCTCTACCTACGAAATCGACCAGTGCGCAACCCCTCGCCTGCACTTCAGTGCACTACACTGTATTGCCGTCCCCGCCACGGTCAATTCCTGGCCATACACAAACAAGCGTGAAATTGGCTTTTCAGAGACTGCAAATTGACAAGACGGCTCTGCAAGTTTTACTCTCACGACTTCTTCGAGAAAACAGCTTCCGTGAACTTTCAGAAAGCCTTATGCTTCTCATCCAAGATGCAGTTTCGCGGTGACGACGCTACTTATGAAGCCTAAACATTCTTTGCAGACATTATCTATCTTTCCGAAACCAGCACGCGTGCAGGCCATCGCCCCCAATCAGCTAAATCGTGCGAGAGATATCTTCATTAACGAAAATGGCCATGTGGCAAACTCATTTTACCTTCCGATCGTTAAAGATAGCGGACGCCAGTCTTCTCATCCCTACTACAATACAATGCAGCGCCTTTTCTCTTCTGGTACGATTTAGTTCACATGATCAGTTCAAGGAAGCAAGCCTAGAGAAACTGACCTAGATGCTGGTCGATGGAACATGGCACGAGTTCAGACAAAGCTTCGAACTGACTCAAGACAAATAAACAGTCTTCCCTATTTTGGCACAGGATATGGGTGCCAATTAGTTCCATGATCAATTACAACCCTAAGGGATTCAAACATGGGCGCGACTAGCTGTTTAATACGGTTTATGTTAATAACGACTAATTTATCGTGGTGCTCCTTCGCTTATGTATGGTTCTACAGTTTAGGTTTAAAGTCTGTATGTTATAAGCTTTGGTTTTGGTATCTCAGAATAAAAAATAACGTAAACTCACACAGCTTGGGCAAGGTTGCATCCCCTCTCAAAGTTTCGGAAATAGTCATATTTTTATTAAATTCTAGTAATAACAATATTCTTTCAAGCTCCCGTATTCGTTAAAATCAGCTAGATACCAAATCCAATCCTCGAAACCCGTTCCTTGTTAGAATCGGCTTAATAATGAAGTTTGGTTATTACACCTTATTTATTATTTTCATTTCCGTTCGTAACTACTAGAATCGCTCAAAACTGCTGTCACAGTCCGATGAAACATAAATGATAAATGAATGAAAATTAAGAATTGAACATCAAGTCTACAGAAGTCTAGAGAACTATTTATGTAGCGACCTGTTTTTCTGTTTTTTTTTTGTTGCCATGGCCCATGGTTTTTTTGTGAAGCATATTCATACATTCATATACACAAATCTTTATCAACTAACGTTACTTAAATAGTATAGAAAATCGACAAGGACATTATTGCAGATTTCCCGCTCACTTGATAAATATGTCAGTGATATTATTTATTTACTGATATATTTGGCGTTATCATAGCTTGTTTCTATCTGGGAGCAAAAGTAACTCAAATAGTTCGCAGAGTGTCGTTGAATAATGTATGGAATCGCCAGCGAGCCGTTATGGTACTTCGTTTAATTTTATTGAATGGAATTTTGCAGTTTATGGACCCATGCCGACGCTTTGAACAAAACTTGGCTCGTATTGCAAAAAGTTTCCCTTTCCATAATCTTTTCCCTTTCTTCCAAGAAAGATTACATTTTCCAAGTTACTATGCTGCCATATAAAGCGATTACGAAGTTTAATTTTTTACTATTTTATTTACTTTTTAAACTACTCTAGTGTATTCCGAGGGGAAATAACTAACAATAGTAACATCATATTTACAGCTTGCTTGGCTGAAAGGAGTATAACATTTACGATAATGCTCGCGGCGTTCTATTAGTAGTACTGTAAGAATCAGTGTCATGGATGCCCCGCCATCTGAGAAGACATGAGCTAGTTCAAGGTGTCATCACTCAGAAAGAAGGAAGAATAACTAACTTAACAAAGAAAAGAAGAAAACTGAATTGCTTCACTCTACCACAAGAACCATGTATTGATCTTCTGGGCAACACCGACATTTGCCTAACCTGCTGGCTTTAATATTCGTTGGTTCGAAAAAGCTGAAAACTATGAGCTTGTGGAGTAGGTACACCACCGTTTAAGATATGATGGTCTTCAAGTACTACCTTGGCCTTCTTCTGGCCAGTCTTCTAGGAACGGGAAAGACTGGTGACAACCGCCCACTCAAATAAGCAATAGCTGTCCAATCAGCTCACTCCGACCGCGAGACATCTGGTGACCACTTTCGGCAAAGGAAGTATATCAAAACCGCTGCTCTAGGTATAAAACGAATATCAAATGTATGGCCAACATAAAGACCACCAAAAGATTCTTGACGAACAGAACGGAAGGAAAGCGGTCTGACCGCGTCACGCAGCCGTAAGCCCGCAATGAACAGGGTCAAACTAGGGACCCATAAATTTCCTGTATTGACTCGCCATTCAGGGGGCTTGTCATTTCCTATGGTTCTATGTTGCTATGTTGCCCGAGCCTCACCTAGTTTCCAAAAATTCCGCTTGGGTCGAATCGGCGTTCTTTCTCAGATAGACAAAATTGCCAGCATGCCACCAGGTACCTAAGCTAGGACAAAAGATCCAGGATACTCTTCCATTACAGAGAAATATTTCTAGTTCAGCACAACAGCTGCGAAAAATGTTGTCTATCTGGATAGTCGGGTATTTCATCCCTGTGGGTATTTTTCGAACTATCTGACGCTCGGTCAAGAGCGCATCAGAAATCTCTTATTGACAAGCCCCCTGTATGGCGAGTCATTACAGCAAATGTATGGGTCCCTGGTTAAACCCATGATCTTTATATCATCAGAAAAATCGGGACCTGTGTTCTCCAGCTCTAACAGCCAACAAGACAATCGGACTTCTTCTCACGAAACAAAAATGTCATGCTCTTTGGCCACAAGATACTCGCTAACCACGACACAGCTTGATCCAGATGGTCTGTACCAATCAATCGATTATTCCATGATCGCCCCTGCATTCCACACTGCTTTATCTAGGTCAACTGCACTTCCTCACCCTCATCACCGAAGCACGTATCTGCCCAAGAACAGCATTTACAAATCTCATCTGCACCGTCTGGAAACTTCAGACAGGCAAAGACTCACTTACTGAAACCTATAACCTCACTGAGATACTGCCACCTTCTCACTAAAAGCACTGGCACATCTGCCAATTGCCCGATAAAATCCTCAAAAAACAACAAAACACCTCTGCACTTTACGTTACACACCCTAGCGAATGACTAACATCTCCCGCGTTAGGCCAAAATGGAACTCGTTTCCATGCATCTCATCAGAGAAGACCCAAACATCATCAATAATAACTTCGAGTGATGATCGGCTTGACAGCACCGAACATGGTATTAGATGGTGTAAGACACCAAGATAAATTGTTGGTGCTGTGAAGGGAGATGCTGAATTGGATTGACTTGAGCTTGATTGTGATCTGAGTGACAGACCAATTGGGAAAAGGTGTAAACAAATAACCGCGCTTGATTAGGGCTGTATCGTCCTGCGTTCTGGAAACATTTTAAGACACTATTTTCTACCGCTTCTTCTGAGGAATGAGCCGTCCCGGAAACTCATGCTGAGTTAATTGTTACTACTGTCAAAAACCAAACTTGGCAAATCTGGAGATCAATGGCAAAGTACAACATTTGTAGCATTCGTTGTGACAAGCACAAGCACCCTTCGGCCACCCTCTACACCTGGCCATTAGCCAAGACAGTAAGGATCCTCGGAATCTGAACCTTCTTCAGATCGGAATCTTCTAATTTGGCGAAGGGTCCTACAAGAAGTGGACGGAACCGACAGAGCTCTCTGGGCTCTATGCCACCGGAAGATGAAGGTGGAACTGTACTACACCAGGTAAGGTTTGTTGGTGGTCTTGGGTCTCTTTCACGAATTAAAGTACGTGCACACAAGGACATTAACCCTAGTTCACACAGAGCAAATCGCGGCGATGAACGAGATTTTTCAGTCGCAGCGACAGAAGATTTTTATCGCCTGGATGTTCACACTGAATTTTTGTCGGCAATAGAATTTAACGCGAAATGTTGTTGTTCCTTGCATAAAAGCGTGTGCCCCCCCCCCTTACTGTAGTTACTACGCATGACGTCACGGATCCTGGCTTCTAGGCAATTTTCGGCGATATGTAGTGTCATGGGCTAATCGGACCAATCCCTTCACAGACATCTTAGTTACCACGCTTACTACGCTCTCGAGTGTGGTAAGCAAATAGTTACTATTTGAGAAGGTTGGAACGGTCAGCGTAATAACTTTTCACGAAGTTGGAACTAAAATAGTAACTAATAGTTACTATTGATAGAATGGTGGAACACGCTCTTGGACGCCACTCAATCTTGTGAAAGCAAACAACAGTCGCCGGTTTCCCCAGTTCATTTCTGGCAATCCCAAAATATTCAAAGATGCTAATATGGGCAAAGCTGTAGTCAAAAATTGGTTTAGCGACATCAAACGCAGTACTGATCTAATGAGTACTGACTACAGTTACATGGAGATTTTTCTTTTATGTCTCTTCATTGGCTATTTAGCTATTCAGTCATTCATCACGGATCCCGACCATGGATATCCATCAATTGCTCTTTCTCTTCAAGATGCATTTAGATGGAAACAAAAAAGGGAGGCAACGGAACGATTCCCAGCCCCAGGAAAAAAAATTGTTACCACAGCAATTCGTTAGTTTTCTTTTGGGTCTTGATCAACCTAGTTGCCCTATTCTTTCCCCAACAGAAATAAACCATTACCACGTTTACCTTCACGATAAACAAGACCAAAGGTTTCGATGGGATCCCAAAAATTCAATATCTGATCCAGACAACTGGGTCTTGTCTTAGCCAGATCCAATCTTCGCCAGACTCCTTGAACATTTTTACAATTAAAATTCAGAAACAGATTAAGGCCAAATAGCTAATCACCTGAGAAAACCAAGTTCAGATTTGGATTTAGCATGTGTGTTTACCATAAGTCATATCTGTTTTGACGAAAACTTCCTGCCACTTCTGCCAATTTCCCGGTTCCGGCCGAACTCCAGAACTACTTGTCCGGCGAAAAAAGAAAGCTCAAAGACGAAATCAGGGTATCTTCTTTCCCCAGTAATGAACATCTAATCAACTTCAAATAGAAATTTAGCTTATAACGAATTTTCCGATTCCAGCCGGATTCCGGTCGAACTATATGTCCGGGTAAAATACGATTGTCACACAGGGACTCAGCATCTCTTCTTACCCCTAAATCGCTTATCTAATCAACTAGAAATAAAACTTTGACTTCCAACAGTTTTCCGGTTTTGGCCGGATTCCGGACAAACTACATGTCCGGGTAGAAACTTGTTTCCACATAAGTGTTCAGCATGTCTTCTTGCCCTAAATCGAACATCTAATCAACTCCAAATAAAACTTTTAATTTTGACAAACTTTCCGGTTTGGGCCGGATTCCGGTCGAAATACTTGTCCGTCGAGAAAATAGTTTTCACCATCGTCTTCAGCATGTCTCCCTACCTCTAAATCGAACATTTAATCAACTTCAAATAAAACTTTTACTTTCAATAAACTTTCCGGTTTGGGCCGGATTCCGGGCGAAATACTTGTCCATCGAGAAAATAGTTTTCACCATCGTCTTCAGCATGTCTTCCTACCCTTAAATCGAACATCTAATCAATTTCAAATAAAACTTTTACTTTCAACAAACTTTCCGGTTTGGGCCGGATTCCGGGCGAAATACTTGTCTGTCGAGAAAATAATTTTCACCATCGTCTTCAGCATGTCTTCCTACCCCTAAATCGAACATCTAATCAACTTCAAATAAAACTTTTACTTTCAACAAACTTTCCGGTTTTGGCCGGATTCCGGGCGAACTACTTGTCCAATGACAAAATGGTTTTCACCATCGTGTTCAGCATGTCTTCTTACCCCATAATCGACTATCACATTAGCTGTTTCAAATTATTTTGTTTGTCCCTTAATTTGAATCCCCTCCCCCACCCCTAAATGTAGAGCTACAAAGCCCATCTACGAACTTGACTGGTCCGACGACCCAACGAACCCTCACACCAAGTTTCATCAAAATATCTCATTCCCTTCGAGAGTTATCGTGCTTACAGACGGACGGACGGACGGACGGACGGACGGACAGACGGACAACTTTTGCGATGTCATAGGTATCCCTCCACTTACGTTTTGGGATCCCAAAAAAGGAAGAACGTGCTGCCAATTGGCTCTCGACGATTTTCTCTACTTAGGAAAATTAACAACAACAGAAGGAACGGGAGGAAAATACCAAGTAACCTAAAAGTAGGTTAGCTACTATTTTCTCAGTCCTAGCTTATTGTTTTAACTTCTCCAAATTCGCCAAGGAAATGCTTCGGAATAAAAAAAAAACAAAAAACTGTTTTTCCCACAACTTGTACGCGACATTTGTGCGGCATTATTAAAATTGAAAGCGATACTATAGGCTACAACTGATATTTCATAATAAAAAAAAATGCGTGCTGTTTTTTTGCAAAATTCAAACGCGACACTTGTTCAGCCTCGTTAAAATTCAAACAAGTAGTTTTTAGCACAGTTCATGCAGCTTCATTTGTTCAATGGCGTTATTACCTCCTTTTGGTCTAACGCTAGTTTCCCTTGGTTTCACAGGTACCTTTTGCTCTTATGGGTCTTGCCGCCTACTGCTACGGACGCGACGATCGAAATTGTTGCTCACTGCTGACTCCCGCTTTTTGATTGGCCGGCAGCGACGGGCGCCGGCCCTTAAGTGCTCTTCCTATTCGAGAATCCATTGAACCATGGGTCAATTCATTAAGTATATTTATTTAGTTGTTGTATATATATTTACTTTCTCTTTCCACATATAGTGTAAACAGCCTACCTAAAACTGTTGTAATACCTAAAACCTAATACCTGCTGCCTGCGGCACACAGGGTGTCGAGAAGAAGACAACCCCGTCTCGTACTTTCTAAAACAAACCCTTTTGCTGTGTGCTAAAGTCATTTCTACGAAGATCAGACTTATTTGTTCTATGCGCTTATCCCAAAATCATGGAAAGAAATTGTGTCCTGTAGAATACTGCGCTGTCAAGAATTTCACACCTCGCACATGAGGGATCTCGGGTCAAATGTGTAAACAATGACCGAAAGTTCGTGCAGAAGTCGCGTGGTAAGAACCTGCCATCTAGGAAGTGAAAACGCAGTACATCATGACGAATTTAGGACCGGAATTGAAGTTCAAGATCGCCACAGGTGACGACCAAGACCTCTAGCTGCAAGCCTTTTACATTCGACCAATCTCCGTAAAAAAAAAAAAAAAGGGCAGTGCAATCAATATCCGGTTTCCGAACGGACCTTTCCCGAAAGAATCCCCGATTCTGTTTACAGACCAATCAAAGCAGTTGTGGAAAGACACTGATTACCAATCAAGCCCAAGGCTAAACAAACATCAAGAGGGTAAGATAGACTAGGTGACAAGCTAGCCTGATGCAATTTCGAAGGGTGAAGATTATTAGAAGGTTGTTAGAAAAGAGTCCCGGTGGGAAACCAGCGGGCACAAGGGGCTTTCTCAGGCGATGCACATAATTACAAGATGCAGGAAATCTGACATCAGCATACATAAGGGGAGGACAGGATGTCATTTAGAAAGACTTTTCGAAAGATAAGCTTCATCAACTGCAAGACTTTTCCATATTCTCAGGGCACTCCCGGTTTAGGCCGATCAACCCCTGCAGAGAGGGTTCACAACTGGTATATTCCAGCATTGTTTTACCCCCCCCCCCCTACCGGATTCAGTCATCAATTGGGTATGTTCTAAAATTTCCGGTTTGAATTGACATAAATACAGCAGTTCCAGACTCAACGTTATTTTAACTCCTATCTCCATCGATTTCGAACTTCCGATCAATTACAGCGGAGAGATTTTTAGTTCCAAAATCCGAAGCCTCCAGGCTCCACAAACGGCTACGAACTTAGAAACTTATGTATGTATGTATGTATTTATTTCCCATCAAATGAAAACAGATGGAGTATAAGATGAAAAGAAAACGAAAAACACACTACGAATACACTAACACAGAAAAACAAAGAACAAGATGGATATCTAAATACAAAAGACAGAACTATTGCCTCAAAATGGGCAATTATGATGGAAGAAGCAGAATAATTACACCAGATTATCGGCTCCTGTCTCTCAATCCTTAAGGAAGAAGAAGAAGAAAAGTACTACAGGGACCCTGCCCCCCACTTTTCGCGCAGGCTTGCGTCTACATTCGTCCACCCTAAACATTGTGATAAATAGCCCATCCAAGAACTTAACCTAAAGAATAACCGTGCAAGGATCCTAAAAATAGCTCAATCAACTCGCAATCGACTAGGGACCAGCCTGGAAGCGGCATACTGTCTCAGTAAAGATCTTATCTATACACTGGTCCCTCGACTGTTCCAGACGGTTGAGTTTTAGCTATACTTTCGTATGCAGGTTGTCCTTTTTGGGGGCGGATTCCTCACACTAGTCCTGAGCCTGAGTCCTGATATCGAGTTGTTCATTGCTACAAGCTGTTCCTCATCCGATTGGTAGTATCAGCTTTAGTATCCTGCTATCTGTCGACAATTCGTAAACGTATGTCGCCAATGATGACGACAAAGTAAATGAGCGTGAACAGCGTTTTGCTGGTCAATTTATTTGCGAGTACAGTAAATATCTGTAATTTAAACTGATGGCATTCACTCGAGCCCTTGACCCTATCAGGTTGCCGCCTAGCCTATCTTCCATTTTGGGTGAAAGGTAGATCTCGCCTTCGACTATTTTCTTGTTACATTAAGCATCTCACGTGTGTTATTTTGCGACACACCTTTCTTCACTCGCGCAGCTATTTGACACCGCACTTATGGGTCGCAATGAGCCACTGGATTTGTGCCAAAGCGTGAACAATTTGGGAGGAACTGATGAATCAGCAGTCCGTTCTGCTGGATTTTTGAAGAGGGTTCGACTTATCTGTCGAAGCAGTTTGTGACGATCTTCAACGTTTTCATCTTCCTTATTCACTAGTTGTCCATGACCGTGAGCCATGTACCTTTTTCTTCCAGTTTCCATTTTCTGCTCAGAAATACAGCGTCATCAATATTTCCAAAGTAGAAACTTCCATGAGTTTCTTCGGCAGTAGCCTAGGCTATTAATACTTCCGGACATGCTCATAATATCCGGGATTTGTAATCTTTCTCCGTCAAATATAGGAAGTACGGAATAGGCTCCGATTTATGGGTCACAGCAGATCTTAAAGCACCCATGACATCATTTCTTGTTTTTCAGCTGTTTTTTTTCTGTAATCTTCATGTCTATACCGCTAGTTGACACAGTCTGTATTCCCCAGTAAACCCAATAGATGGCTCACAGTCGCTCTTATGTTGCGGGTTTTACAAAATACTACTTAGAGGAGGGCTTTGGCGAGATTCCCGGGTTACTTTCCGGCAAAAAAAAACACGTGGCGAAAACTTTGGTAATCCGATTCCACGAATTTCTTTCCACTTTCCCGCAAATCGCAAAAACACAAGGAAAGCTGAAAACGCGGGGAAAACCTTGAATTTTAACCTTTTCCAGAAATATGCGGTTCACTCGACATTCCTTCCATTTTCATATTTATGTTCCAACAAAGTCAGCCTTGATGATGTGTGTCGAGTTTTGTTCCATTCATCACTGACGGTTGCCTTGTTTTTCCACACTCAGCGAAGGCAGGGTTCTAAATTAGCGACTTGAACGTAGAGTTACTTCCCCTTCTTCTTTCCCTGCTTAAAGATTATCCGGTTTTCTTTCTTTTTCGTAGTTTCCACTTCCAACTAAGCAATCCTCCTTGCTGTATTTCCAAGGGCTATAAATACCTTAGAAAGGCTCATAATACTTTCTGGTCTTTGCAACTGTTCCACAAACAATTCTAATTTGCAAAACTAGGCACTACAAACAACGTCCAGGTTCACGTAGTTGCAGACGCTGGTAAGCGAGAGTCCCCTAGCCTGTCATCAGTCACTGTTGTGTCAAGGCGCTGATGTGTAAAGGCTTGGAACTTTTCGTACGTAGAACAATCATAAATTCAAGACAAGCCTATAACTTTTTCGAGGACAACACGAGCTAAGCCGCTAGTTATGGTATGGTAAGCTTAAAGTTTGTGTGTGAATTTCCTGAAGAGTTTAAACATACTTTACATTTATAGCCAGTAATAATGACAAGACACAGAGCGAGTAGAGAAAAACGGCAAAATTCAAACAAAAGACTATTACAATGAAAAGACACAAATCCAATTCATCATCATTGACTGACCCCAATGCAAGAGCGTGGGTTTCAGATCGCGGTGTCTTTTATTTAACTGCTCGACCTCTGTTAACGGTTCTGCTATCTTTCAAGTCACGCAGATATTCCTTTTCCGGGGTCAGGGAGGGAGGCAGCGAGAAACGAAAGTAAACTTATAAAAAAATTTTTGTCGATACTAGTTAGTTGTCAAAGCACATAGTCTTTTTTATTTTGTTGCATAATGGCCTGATGCTTTAATGTGCAAATAAATCATTCATTCATTCATGTGGAAAGCGAAAACGCAAAAAGCAATGAACTGTTTTTACTCACCGGTTCGCCTCTTCGAGCTTCGCAAGGAGCGCCAACTCTGCTTCTGACAACACTGTCGGCGTTTGTAACGGCAACGTCTGCGGTCTAGTATCATTTAGCGGTGGCAGGCTACCCGGCCTTTTCACCCCCAAAGAGGGCGGGGGACTCGGTTCTTCTTGACAAATTCCGCTGTCACTAGATGGACTTGGGGACCCACTTGTGTAGGGTATGTCCATTGGGTTCATGTTAATGTCGACAGGATATGAGGTCTTGAAGAGCTCCTCCAAGGGGGATTCACGGATTACGACGAGGTCATTTTTTATCCTGAAAAAAGGTTTGAGGATCAGCCTGGAGGATAAAATCAGAACTGACGATGCGGACAATTCGCACTGCCTCAGACGGTACCCTAATGAAGGTCTCCTGTCAACGGGCTGTGACTAGGGGCTTAAAATACTTCGTTTCAGATGAAAACCAACTCCTCTCTGTCTATCGTCATACAGCATCAACATGCCATAAACTGACCCCCTTGCTCACCACCTCGATGTGGGTGGCTGGGATCCTTAATTTCTTCCATGAACATGATACATCATCACTGAATAATTATCCATGTAACATCTTGACTTTTATTAACAGTAAACGTAAAATATGACAGTGCAAACCGGATCCGTCAGCTGAATTTTATTAGAGCTATGTTTCAGCCCTTCCTGGCAAGGGTCCTCTTCGGGCTCAAGCCGCTCAAACTGGAAACTGAAGAAAGTCTTTTCACAAGGTTCATTTTCCAGTCTGAGCAGCTTGAGCCTGAAGAGGATCCTTTTCAACAAGCTAAATTTTAAAGTCTGAGCCGCTTGAGCCTGAAGAGAACCCTTGCCAAGAAGGGCCGACATATAGCTCTAATAAAAATCAGCTGACGTATCCGTTTTGCACTGTCAAATATGATTAGCAGTCACCTTTGGCTGAAGTAATATATGGTAAACGTACAAATCTTAGTTCGTCCTTACTAATATTTCAAAGTCTCCTTCCATTTTTATTTTTGTTCTTTCGGTTGCCATTAATGAATAAATATAATCCCAGACAAGACCTTCGGGCCGTAGACAAGAATGTTTCGTGCATGAAATCTTGGCAGTTATTCGAGATGGCCGAAAAGAGAGGTTAGATTTGCGCCAAGAAGAACGTGATTGGCTTACGACCAGTGTGTCCTTCTTCAGCAACAGCACGAGAGTCATCATGTGCGAAATCTCTCAAGTCCTCTTATACTTGAACAATAGTAAAATGCAGTATAACCGGTTCCATAAAAAGTACATTATTTCTCATTAGGTACGATCTCCATCACCTGAATCTTAATCGTGAATAACCATTGTCTCTCCCTTGGGCAGTGCGTTCTAAACTTTTCAATGATTCACTTATTTTCACGCGTTTCCCGCGAAACACTGGCACAGCTTTATCAAATCTCGTTTGACAATCAGATTTTGCCATTGTTTGAATTAGAACTGTTGGCAAACGCAATAATTTCAACGGACGGTGAAACATTCAAACCCCTCGCCTTCAAACCAGAGATCTTTAGAAGCACGTGATCCATTCAAACCAATCACAAAACTCTGCGTCCAAAGATCTTCAAATGTGACAACGCTGTCATTCTTCCGGTTTTAAATAAACAACTGAAAAGCTGAGATATCGCAAACCCGGCAGTTCCGCTTCCACAGATCTTTAATTATTTCTATGTTGTCATTCTTTCTGCTTTTAATAAACATTCGCCAACTCAAAAGCTTGAAGCACAGCTCTTACTAGAAATAGCTGTTCACGACAAAATGGTCCGGAAGTAGTGTTTCCAAAAATCGCCAAGTCAAGGATTCTCTTGTTAGCGCTTGCCACCTCTGGCCGGGCTTTGCGAAAAAAATCATTAGTTTTTATCGCGAAAAATTTAAAATAAATATGCGTTGTAGTTAAATAATGATAAATCATAGCGATTCCCATCGGCGTGGTCATGCATTGAAGAAATCAGCTTTGGCAGCGCCTGTTCACTGATGTCTCAAGATAAAACAAAGTTATCGTCAAGTTATTCAAATTAAGTCGCCACTGGGGATGTGAAAACAGTGAAACTTAGAGCGTGTTCCACCTTCTATTAGTTACTATTTCCGTTCCAACCTCACCAAAAGTTACTACGCTGACCGTTCCAACCTTCTCGAAACAGTACCCAATACGACCGTGTCTAGGCAAAACGCCCTTTCTCGAAAATCTTAGTTTCGAGAAAATCACTTCAAAGATTTGAAATCGTTTTTCTGTGGCCGTTTTTTTTTAAGAAAATTTATGGGGTTTTGATTAATTCTTTCTGATCAGTAGCCTATATTCACCTCCAGTGCACAGTCACGTCCTAAATGATCAATTCTGATTTCCTCTAGCTAGAACCAGTTTTCTACAATTAGGGCATTCTTTTTTTTGTAAAATTCACGGTAAAGCGCCGTATCTTGACATAGGCTCCACCGAAAACAATGACATATTCGCCAAAATGCGCCCTAAGTACAGATAGAGCGTTGTACATAAATGGATGTTCTGCCTTATGCTCAAAATAGATCGTTTTACCTCGAACTCAATTTTTTCTTTCTAACCGTCATACCGCCTTAAGTTGACTCAGGTCATGTCAGTTGTAATTTTATTTTGAAGAAGCTTAAACAAGTGGACAAAAAACGAATAATACAAAAAGAAGATAATTAAATGCCGCAATTCCACTGCTAATCTTTTTCATCGTCTCCCGCTGATGACGGCTGATTTCAAGGTCAGCAACATTTTCGGTCACTACTACACTGTAAAAAGTTTGTCCGTATAAAGATTAAAGTTAACTGCAGTATTCTCTACTCGGATTACCCTTATTTCTATGCAGATAAGATTAATACCAAATAGAGATAAGATGAATCCGAGTAGCAAATACTGCAGTTAACTTTAATCTTTATACGGAGAAACTTTTTACATTGTAGTGACTGGTAAAACTGGCGGATGGTCCTCTTTTGTTGCACAGATTTAAGTAGAGTTTCCGGTCTTTCTTCTTTTCCAGTGAGATTCCACGAGGAGAACTCTGGAACCGGAACGCATCAAACCCATTCTTGATAATCCTATGAGTTTTTAGGGTATTTTTTTCCATGAATAGGTTGCATTCCTGGACTTCGGCATCGGTGTAAGACCGTTTCCCAAAAATGTCCATGGAATCTTTCCGCGCTTCTAAAAACCTTCATCTCAGATGTTCCCTTAATAGACGGTTTTCCTAGTTTCAACAAGACCAAAGGTGTCGATGGGATCCCAAAAATCTAAGATTTGATCCAGACAACTGGGTCTTGTCTTAGCCAGATCCAGTCTTCGCCAGACTCCTTGAACATTTTTACAATTAAAATTCAGAAACAGATTAAGGCCAAATAGCTAATCACCTGAGAAAACCAAGTTCAGATTTGGATTCAGCATGTGTGTTTATTCCCTATAAGTCATATCTGTTTTGACGAAAACTTCCTGCCACTTCTACCAATTTCCCGGTTCCGTCCGAACTCCAGAACTACTTGTCCGGCGAAAAAAGAAAGCTCAAAGACGAAATCAGGGTATCTTCTTTCCCCAGTAATGAACATCTAATCAACTTCAAATAGAAATTTAGCTTATAACAAATTTTCCGATTAGCCGGATTCCGGTCGAACTATATGTCCGGAAAAAATACGATTGTCACACAGGGACTCAGCATCTCTTCTTACCCCTAAATCGCTTATCTAATCAACTAGAAATAAAACTTTGACTTCCAACAGTTTTCCGGTTTTGGCCGGATTCCGGACGAACTACATGTCCGGGTAGATGCTTGTTTTCACATAAGTGTTCAGCATGTCTTCTTGCCCTAAATCGAACATCTAATCAACTCCAAATAAAACTTTTTATTTTGACAAACTTTCCGGTCTGTGCCGGATTGCGGTCGAAATACTTGTCCGTCGAGAAAATAGTTTTCACCATCGTCTTCAGCATGTCTTCCTACCCCGATATCGAACATCTAATCAATTTCAAATAAAACTTTTACTTTCAACAAACTTTCCGGCTTGGGCCGGATTCCGGTCGAAATACTTGTCCGTCAAGAAAATAGTTTTCACCATCGTCTTCGGCATGTCTCCCTACCTCTAAATCAAACATTTAATCAACTTCAAATAAAACTTTTACTTTCAACAAACTTTCCGGTTTGGGCCGGATTCCGGGCGAAATACTTGGCAATCGAGAAAATAGTTTTCACCATCGTCTTCAGCATGTCTTCCTACCCTTAAATCGAACATCTAATCAATTTCAAATAAAACTTTTACTTTCAACAAACTTTCCGGTTTGGGCCGGATTCCGGGCGAAATACTTGTCCGTCGAGAAAATAATTTTCACCATCGTCTTCAGCATGTCTTCCTACCACTAAATCGAACATCTAATCAACTTCAAACAAAACTTTTACTTTCAACAAACTTTCCGGTTTTGGCCGGATTCCGGGCGAACTACTTGTCCGATGACAAAATGGTTTTCACCATCGTGTTCAGCATGTCTTCTTACCCCATAATCGACTATCACATTAGCTGTTTCAAAATATTTTGTTTGTCCCTTAATTTGAATCCCCTCCCCCACCCCTAAATGTAGAGCTACAAAGCCCATCTACGAACTTGACTGGTCCGACGACCCAACGAACCCTCACACCAAGTTTCATCAAAATATCTCATTCCCTTCGAGAGTTATCGTGCTTACAGACGGACGGACAGACGGACGGACGGACGGACGGACGGACGGACGGACAGACGGACAACTTTTGCGATGTCATAGCTATCCCTCCACTTACGTTTTGGGATCCCAAAAACTCATAAAACTGGTTGAATTTCAAGACGTTTGTGGAGGTGTCGTAGATATTCTCTACTTTGTTCATCGTATTATGTTGGAGTATTTCAGCTTCAAGAATTTCCATTCACTCGGTACCAGAATTCAGGGCTAACTGACCTATCTATGACTCCAAAACCGCCATATCTAATTCCTTCAGCCTCCAAATTCACGGCAAAACGCCTTGTCTTAACTTGGGGCAGCAAACAGAGAATGATAATTCGAAGTAAAGTGAAGTTAAGATAGGGCGTTTTGCCTTGAACACTGTAAAATTTTGAAGAGTTAGGGCGCTTCTGCCACATGACATTTTTGTCATTTAAAGCGCGAGCTCTACGATTTCAACAGAAAGTGGTAGAGGAGGCCATCTAGTGTCAAAATCCGTCATTCACGCCAAACCGTCCTATCTCATGCTCAGGAGCGTATTAAGCGTAGTAACTACGGATCTCTGTAACATGATTGGCTCGATTACCACGTGGAGTGTTTGCGGAAAAATGAAAAATGCGCTCCAGCCTTGACGCCAAGAAGCCAAAATTCATCACGTCATGCGTAGGAACTACGGTAAGTAGGATGGAACACGCTCTTAAACATAACACACCCGGCAGGTCTTCATTCCCATTAAAACAAAAATTTGCGATTGAAACGAAGAGCCAGACATTTTTTTTTTATTTCCGTTTCAAATTTTCTTGTTTTTTTCCTATTCCAACTTTTCGTATCCTAACTAGTAAAGAAAAAAAAACACTTCTGCAGACCTTTAAATACGAAGAATGTCATCCTTTTTCCTGTTCTGAATAAACAGTAAAAACTTGAAACGTCACCTTCTGTCTTGGCGATCCAGATTTTTTTTTGTTTTACAGGAACTAGGTAAGTTTTTTTTCTCTATCTGTTTCTTTCTGTAACTAATAGACAAAAAGTCGACCACTTCCACAGGCCTCAAAATACTACGGCTGCCGTCATTTTCCTCTTCTGAATAAATAGGAAAAACAAGAAATGTCATCTTCCTGGCCCAGAATCGATAGCCTTGTTTTCGTCTGGTTTGCCAATCCAACGAGGAAACCGCAAGAAATGTAGGTTAAAGGAATATCAATTTGGTTCACATGACTAACGTCAGTTTTCACACACTCGAACAGGGTCCTGATTGAACATTACATGTAAAATATGGATGAACAGGCGTGCATATCCTTCATCAAATAATCTGAACGTTTGGCCCCTGCCCTTAATTGTTGGTAGGGTAAAACATAAAACTAATCTTGTAAACTGAGTATAGGCTACCAAATTGATTAATTTTATTGATTTTTATTAAATTTTATTTTACACATGTATACAAAACATTTTGCAGCACCTGCTAAGAAAGCCCCAAAGGGCTTGTTGGTCGCAAGTGGCAGTCTTTTCTATTCTACATATTGTGGTAAGAGTGGTAACACTAATTTTATATTATTCTACACGCCATTCATACGCGGTTCATAGTTCATACATATACAACAAACATTCTGCTTGCAAAAAAAACTCACGTATCATTACTATTCTTTTGCAAGGAAGAATCCAAATCGACTACTTTTCAACATTATTTGATGTTTTGTTTAGATGAGAACCAAATACTTCGACTTTGAAGAAGGAGTAACATGCAGTGAAATCAGTAGGCATAGGCTACAGCTATAACAAAAAAATAATAATTAAGCCGATATGCTCCCATTCGAATTCGCACGTCACATCAATGATTCATAGAGATCATTTTTTGTAGTTTTAGTGGTAGTTAGAATAAGTCTCGTTACTGTGTTTCCTTTTGATTGTATTGCCATGGCCCTTGGGCTTTTAAGGTAATAAATATCATATCATACAATGTCATCGAGGTTCGTACGTATGAGTACCTTACCTTAATTATTACTCCCAGCAGGAAATCGTATAAACTGCATTCGTAATACTGCATCCTTATTCGGAGAAACTTTTTACAGTGTAGATTTAGTAAAGATTGTATTACTATGGGAAATCACCTAATTGGGAAATCGCCCAAGTAGCATATCGTATATTATGCAAATTTCGCCAATTTCTTTTCCAAAATCCCGCTTACAGAATTTTGCATTAGCGAGGGATGGATCCGAGAAGGGCATGGTCATTTAATATTTCTTGCACCTACAGGCAATAATAAAAAAAAATCAATACTGGCGCTTTAAATAATACCTTAAAAATACAATTAGAGACTACAGACAGGTTGCCATGAGTGAACCTGTCCTAAAATTCGGTGATTTTGTTTTCTGTTTGTATCCCAAAATTACTCAAGTTCGGGGATTTTCCCAAAAGACTCAATTTGATGGATAAACTTAATCCTCTTTTTGGGAGGCAACGGCCGCCGAGGAGGCACGATCCCTCTTCTAATTTTCTTCGCCTTTTTCCTTAAGACTTGAGAAACAGGAGTAATGTCCTGGCGTAATGATTCTTCTTCTTCCTAAACATATCTCGTGGAAAATTGTCGAAACAAGACGGCAGGCCTACGAAATGTTCTGCATCAAGCAAATGGCGCAATCTTTTAGACCGACAATAGATAAAAGGGAACAAATTCCTGTTTCTCTACTTCACCCTTTAGTCCAGGCACTTGAGATAAATCACTTATTCCTCTCCCGTAGTCCTCATCAATCAAAGACGTCACGATTTCAATCAACCAACTCCATCACAGGGTGATTTATGCAGGCATGGCTAATCGACTACTAAGCTTACTGTTTCATGCCTGCATAGGCTATCTTCTGATAAAGAAGGCTGACGTAACATGGGCCAAATCAGGGTAGGAAACATCTAACAATGGACAGTCATATTTTACAGTGCAAAACGGATTCGTCAGCAGAAATTTTATTAAATATATTTCGGCCCTAGGAAGTGGATCTCGGATTTCGTAACAGTTGTCCGCCTGTCTGTCTGTCCGTTTGTCAGCACGATAACTCTCGAAGGGGTAGAGATATTTTTTCAAACTTGGTATGAGGATCCACTGGGTCAAAGTACAGGTCAAGTTCGTAAATGAGCCCTGTAGCCCTATATTTAGGGGTGGGGGAGAGGGGTTCAAGTTGAGGGATGTAATAAAATATATTTTGAAGATAGTTCATATGATGAGATGATTCAAGGTGACATGCTGAGAATGTGGTGACATGATGAGAATAAGGTGACATGCTGAGACTCAGAAATCCATTTCTGGACTTCAGTTCCCTGCTGGACAAATAATTCACCCGGAATCCGGCAAAAAACTGTCGACTGGATATTCGGTAATGGGGTAAAGAGACATGCTGAATACGGCTTTGAAAATAATCTTCTTGCCGGTCAAGTAATTCATCCGGAATCCGGCCCAAACCGCAAATTCCATGGAATTAAAAGTTATTTTCTGAACTCAATTAATCAATCTAACCAGGGCTTTGATTTTAGGGCAAGCGTGGATGTTAGATTTATATTAAATTATTTCTTTCCTTGGCTGATCGCTCGTCTAGCCCTATCCGTGGAAAAACAGCCCTTACTCTTTTACGTTTCTAATTAATGGTCTACATTAATCGATCTACTTGCTTCGTATTACTAACAGGACATTATAATCGGATATCGTCAGACTTAACAAAATCCTCTGACAAAATTTACAAGCTGGTATATACATTAAGAACATGTTAGATCGGAATAGTTTCACTAGCATCGGTATTCCGGTCGTAATCTAACCACAGGCTGCGTTATCTGAGATGGGGAAAAACATCGTGTTTACGGGATCTTGCGAAGATAGGAAATCTACAAGAACCGATCGACTGGATCAAAAATTCCAATAAATATAAGATTTCTGGGATCCCATCGAAACCTTTGGTCTTGTTACTCAAGCAACTTCACGGGAGTTAATTCGGTGCTGATTTGGAAGCATCACGCCTTTACAATGCTTAGATCGCAAACGTGCAGGTCGTTAGTGGAAACCTATTGGTACGACCGTAGGATGATCTAGTGGTGAACGGTGGTGAAGTACAGGGCTGGGAGCGTAGCCCCTAGCAGAAAAGTCGCGGAGAAAGAAAACTTTTAGCTGGTGTATCAATCACATAAAAAAAAACAATGTAAATATCGGGGGTATAGATATTTTTTTTTTTAGTATTAATATTATATCACTTCAGCTCAGGAATCGGACACAAGGTGTATCCACTAAGATTATCTCAGACTCACTGAATAATATCGGTTATTTTCCGTGCCCTAGCCAAGCACTCCTTTTTTGCTTTCCTGGCAGAAATGTGAATTATGTATTTTGGTTGTCTTTAAATATAGTCAAATGGAACTCAACTGAAACTAAATTAAAGAGTTGGCAATGCTGTCGATTAAACTGCGACAGTTCGGTTTCTCTTATATTAAAGGACCCGTCGTACCTGTAATACCAATGCGACCTGGTTCCCAATTGCAGCCATTAATTCTGGACTAAACCTGGTGACCAAAAATTCATAGGCTAAATTCCAAGCCGGCTAACGACACTACACTAACCTTTGCACTTGACGCGATTCAAAATTTTCCATGCACATTTTGCTCCGACTATTTTCGCATATCCTGCTACACTGTAAACAAAAAAATCTTGCATTATTTGCTACTGGGATTAATCTTATCTTTATTGAGGTAAGATTGCCCCTAATTCGGATTAATCCTATCCCAATAGAGATAAGATTAACTCCAGTAGCAAATACTGCATCCTTATTCGGAGAAACTTTTTACAGTGTACTGACGCGTAAGACCGGTTATCTGAATCTTGCCGAGTTTGGCTAGAAGTCAATGGGGCTGGGAAAGGCTTAAAGCAGCCAAAGTCGTCGATAATATGTGGAAAGCAGAGCCTAGTTCTACAGAACCAAGATAGTATCGAATATTAGACATAAACAGTAAATAGTGAGAGGTGTTCTTAAATGATCTCAGCTGGTGACAGGATTTTGCAGAAATATAAGGTACATTTGTGCTCACAATATTCATACCTATCATATGGTATCTCTCCCAATTTTCCAGAATCTACTCCTTTCAACCCAGCATAAGGCGCTTTCAAGAAGACGTCAATCGGCGGATGTTTGAATGGAATCGTGGAGAAGCGGAATCCAACTTCCGCAGCAGACGGTTCCCAGCTTCTTACTCCCCGCCCCCTCCTCGCCGCTCTGAGCAACCAACTAGTTCTTCACGGCAAGACAGTTGGGAAAAAGTACAACTTCAGTTTTTTCACCTCCGTAACGAGGAGGTGGCGAGAGCAACCCCCATTGTGAAAGAAGAATGCTGCAAACTTAACTTTTTTCCATCGGAAGCTCAGATTTTAGCTAGTTTATTCGGTTACTTTTTGGGATCCCAAAACGAAAATGGAGGTATATCTGTGAATCCCTACGACATCACAAAAGTTGTCCGCCTGTCCGTCCGTCCGTCTGTCAGCACGATAACTATCGAAGGGAATGAGATATTTTAACGAAACTTGATGCAAGGACAAGGAGATGGGCTCTGTAGCCCTATATTTAGGGGTGGTGGAGTGGGTTCAAATTAAGGGGCAAACAAAATATTTTTAAGCTAATGAAATAGTACATTAAGGAATCTTTCTCCGTCAAATATAGGAAGTACGGAATAGGAGACATGCTGAACGCGATCATGAAAAAAACTTTCTCGCCCCGGACAGTAATTCGCCCGGAACCGGCCAAAACCGGAAAGTTTGTTAAAAGTAAAAGTTTTATTTGACGTTGATTAGATTTTCGATTTGGAGGTAAGAAGACACGCTGAACAATTAAGTGACAATAATTTTCTACCCGGACAAGTAGTTTACCCAGAATCTGGCCCAAACCGGAAAATTTGTTAAAGCAAAAGTTTTATCTGAACTTGATTAGATGTCCGATCTAGGGGTAAGAAGAGATGTTGAATCCATATATGACAACCATTTTTTAACTGGACATATAGTTCGCGCGGAGTCCAGCTGAAACTGGAAAATTTTTAGGTTTTCTAAAATTATTAGCTATTTGGCCTTAATCTGTTTCTAAATTATAATAGTAAATATGTTCACGGAGTCTGGCGAAGACAGGTCCCAATTGTCTGTATCAAATATTGAATGTTTGAGATCCCATCGAAACCTTTGGTCTTGTTTCGATAGTCATCCCTACGCAAACGGGCCATGGAGTTTTATAGGGATTATTTTTTATTTTGTTCATTATTTCTCTGAATTTAGTAAAACGAACTGCGAACAGCTACAACTCAATCTAAGATGCTGAAATACCGCCGATTGAGTAATGTTCACACAAGTCGCACAACCAAACACGAAGACCAACAGTGCATACCTTGAGGAACTCCAAAGTTTCTGCAATACCATCCTCTCAGCACCAAACAAAAATCCTCATCACCACATCAGCTAACTGACATTAAAAAACCACGAAGACACCAAACAATATTTTGTTAACGGTACAGCAAAATAAAACTCAGCGCCAAAACAACTGATCTTAGCTCTTCCCGAGAGCGAAAGTTCAGTGCGGGCGTACCACTGATGCTTCTGGCACTGCTGATACATTCTGGGCATAAGCAGCTACAAGCCACTGACAATATCTAACAACTTTGACGAGATTGCACTCTATGATTACAGATTTCCGAACAATCGCAGAGGAGTGCCCAAAGACAGCACCCTTTCGAAAACAATGTACTGCAACGTCAAGACATAAATATAATCCTTATGAAGGCTTTCACGCCTCTTGCTTCATTTAAAACAAAAATAAGTACATTGGATAAATGATATTGCTGTTACTGTTATTTATTTTACCTATTATGATGAGCTTCCCACAGTTTTCTTTATTTCTTCTGTATACTGACTTCTGACGCATATTATAAACCTTTCAACCGATGATGCGGAGACGGGAAAACATGACGGAACATCAAAACCCTATGCGGGCGTAAAACACGAATATGAGACCTGGGCTACATAACTCCCCCGAGTGTTGGATTAAACCCTACGGAGGCCCATCTGCAGTAGAGATCCTCCCCCTTGCAAGTTAGGCTACCTCCTTGGTAGGCTAGTGTTCCAATTTACCGCTAGATATTACACAAGTGTACCAACATATTTTAAGAAAGCTTGAATGTAATTTGCTTTCAAGATCAAACCAATATTATTTTCATCTGTTATAACGGGGCATCTGAAAGGAGCGGGGCCCATATGTAGGTCCTTACTCTCCCTATTTGTCCGGCTCTGACTCCCCATTGAAATTTCCCGCGGTGACTTCTGACAGGTACTGTACATTAGTGCCTGGACTTTATGACGCAGAGAAAATCCACCGGGAAATACTGACCATCAACCAGCACGATCAAGTTGTACCTATCCCTACCAAGGAGCCACTCCACCTTGAAATACCTGGATGCGAATAATGACCTGCAAACGGATGTACCCACGTTACAGTCCTCCCCAGTACACTCCCCCCCCCCCCCACCACGGTCGATTCCTGAGGTCCGCGCGAAGGTGGATTCGACCACAAACCATGATTACCATAGGTATTCCTTCAGTCTAAGTTTAAAATCCAATGAAAATCTGCACTACAAGCTAAAGATCTTTATATACAGCCCGAATGGAACTCTCGCCAAGAAGGTACACAAAAATCCGAATAAAAGTTTCAGCTCAATAATCCGTTTAAATGCACCAATGACGACTCCGTCCTAACCCTTACTCTACCTTTTTATAATAAGATGTTATACCAAGAGAGAGCTCATCGGGTCATACCGGAAGAAAAATATCGACCACAACAATAACAGTTAAATTCAACAAACTTCAGAAACTTCCCTAATTCCCTGACCCCAAGATTTTGGTCTCCTTTATTTTAGCCACTCTCACCTATTTAAGATGTCCCTCCTTAAATAGCAAAATTTTCCGGCGAAAGCCTTTTCTATTGCAATATATTATTATTATAACCCTAACTCGCCTACTGCTTTGCCACAAAGTGTTACCCTTTTGGATGTTTCCTCGTCGCTATCAAAGATGATGGAGAACAGGGCCCAACCAGCGCACGGCCTGACCCACTACTTCCTGGTCGACGATTAAAAATTAAGTGTCTTTTTCTGTGTGTTTGTGTATTTTATTTATTTTTCTTTCATTTACTCTGCCTTTTCAAAATGGCGGGTTATAAATAAATTACTTACTTACTTACAATAACCCAACAACCAATACATTTAAACTCAACCAACTTCACAAACTTCCCTAATTCCCCAACTTACCCCAAAACTGTGGTCTCCTTTGTTTTAGCCCCTCCCCCCTATTTAAGATGTCCCTCCTTAAATAACAAAATTTCTTCGACGAAAGCTTTTCTGTTGCAATATATTAGTATTACAACTCTAACCCGCCTACTGCTTTCCTCCAATTACCGAGAGGTTACAAGTGCGGCGAGAGGGGGTAGAAAACACGCACACAGGAAAGTAACACCCTTTTGGATGTTTCCTCGTCGCTATAAAAATGATGGACAACAAGGCCCAACTAGCGCACGACGTTATCCACTGCTTCCTGGCCGAAAACTGAAAATTAAGTGTCTTTTTCTGTGTGTCTATGTGTTTTTTTTTATTTTCTTTCAATTACTCCGCTTTTTTCAAAATGGCGGGTTATAGATAAATTACTTACTTACTTATTTAAAGCAAAGATTAATGCCAAGATCAACGAACTTGCGCGGGAAAGAAGGATTGGCCCATCTTCATAAATGATAAATGGGAAAAGAACTCCACACTGACTTCACGAACAGGTTATTTGAACATGTAATATAACGCAGACTGAAGTGATATCATGTTTTTACTGGGCTACAGAGGCATGATCATTCTTTCGTTTCTTGCAGGCTTCCTCAATTATGTTCGAATTGTCGTTTGCGGTTAAAGCACCGACAGAAAGCCTCCATTCAAATATAAAGTCTATGTACAAGAGGATGCCACTGCAAGTCTTGTATGCCTTATACTAAAAGCAGAAGAAGAAATACACTTGATCAGGGGTCATGCCCGTCAACTCTGAAGGAAGGAGATGACGTGCATTAGACCAAACGTCCAGAAGTAAATTATTACAGGACGCAAAGGGAAGATGTGTTAGCCCCGGGTCAAAAGCAACCGTTCTAACTCGAGCCTCACCAAGAGCTTCCTGAGAACCCAGGGCAAGACTGAATTTGCATTTTGTCTGAAATGTTTCTCATCCATCCGACCTTCTGTTCATGAAGCAGCCTAGGCTAAATTTACTGAGATGTCAACATAGGTGGGTGTGGGCTGGAATCTCTTGCCTGTGTTCCCGGTTTCACAGTAGGCTACTGCAAATCTGTTAACAGCACAATAGAGATACAGTTTAAGTTAACGAAACGATAAACCCACTTGACAACGTCACTGACGATCTCATTAGTTCTCACACAGACAAATCAGGAACAATTATTTCCGTCGTCAACACTCGGAGAGGGACTGCTACCTCTCAAAAAGGATGTACATCAAGGGTCCGGAGGCTCGAGAGATACAGGACGCCGGTGCGGGCTAACCTACACCAACAGGCAAGGAATCCAAAACCCCTCGAACAGCAAGACATATAGCAATAAGCGAGCAACGGAAATCGCAGGAAATTAATTAAATCTGCCCTGTGACATGCGCTATGAAGCCTTCCTCGCGGCAAATTTAAACTTGATAAGGCGTGCGATCAGAACGCGTTAGCCTGCAGGGTGTGAAAGTGGCAAATGCGAATTTTAAGCTCTAAGCAACATGCGTAATTTATGGCTATTAGCCGAATCAAAAACCCATATCGAGAGAAACAGCACGACCTAATTAGCTGGGCCAAGATCCAGGCCCCAGACGACGCAGGTCGAGATCCCAGAAGTAAGGTGACTTATAGTGACTGTTGCTGAAGCCTAGACTGACCGGTGCTAGTGCTGCAAGAAACTATGATACCGTACAACAGACTACGTGGTCAACCTCAACGCCACTGAAAAGACCACTAAAAAGATCAACCTAACCCATCTGGAAGTACGGTACCCTAACTCGCGATCACCAGACCGATCGACGAACCGACAGTAAAGTCATCGATATCTAGCACTTTTTCTACCCCATCCATGTACATACCAATTGCAATTGCAATCTGTAACATCCTTCCATATCCAAGAAACTCAGGGGTCTAAACCCTAGACTTCCAGACGTGTTTGCTCTACCTTCATCTCTCGGATCTACCTCCAGAAAACGGAAATCTTGAATCCGGTAGAAAAACAAGGCAGGCGAAACCTGGCCTTAATAGTGTTGCGAAATCTGTCGTATTAAGCGCTCTGATAGTAAAACAAGAGCGATAAATTTCAAATTAGCTTCGCGCCACTGAGTTCGAGTTCCATGCGTACTTTCCGGCCACTGTACCTGAAAAATTTGTCTTTCGAGAGACAGAAGCACTCCCGAACATCCTATGTAACGAGAGACCGGGCATTGACGAGTACTACTATGTAACGAGAAACATTTGCACTGAACAGACAAACGGGGGGCACCGGCATTATCCAAATAAAACGAAGTCAGTTTTGTTTCAATCAATCTTCATCTGTTACCATACGATAATCCGCGCCACCTTGTGTGACTTATACTTTCCGTAAAAGAGATTATCTTACCAAAGTGTAATTTAAAAATTCCTGGGGATGGGAGTCCAAGTCGATCGGAACTCCAAAGGACAACCAGAGCTGTATGAGATTCACTTTTTAAAGGACACGTAGGCTATGGGAGATTGTTTCACGGGACACAGACACAACAGTACTACCTTGAAAGGAGTTTCCGACGGAATGAAAACCACCAAAACGTTCCAGGCGATCGCATCGATGGCGCAGGCGCATGGCCAGAATATTCACTCAGCCATGGAATATTGAGAGGCAAAAGTGATATGACAGTCGTAAAGGGCTTATTTTTGAAACCAAGAGACAAATCCACAAAGAAAACGAATGAACGAACACTTCGGATGAAAAACAAGACCAAAGGTTTTCGATGGGATCCCTCAAATCTAATACTTGATCCAGACACTTGTGAACGAACTACCATACTTGTCTAGAACAAAAAAAAAGAAAGCTCAGAAGCGGATCAGCGTATCTCCTTATCCGTATAAAGAACATCTAATCAACTTCAAGTAAAACTTCTTATAAGAAAATCCGGTTTCAACCGGATTGCGAACAAACTATATGTCCCAGTAAAAAAAAAAGATTGTCGTATACGGATTCAGCGTGAAACCGGATTGCGAACAAACTATATGTCCCAGTAAAAAAAAAGATTGTCGTATACGGATTCAGCGTGCCTTTTTACCCCTAAATCTGTCATCTAATCAACTTCAAATAAAACTTTTGATTTCAACATACTTTCCGGTTTCGGCCTGATTCCGGGCGAACAAGTTGTCCGGGTAGAAACTACTTTTCAAATAAGTGTTCAGCATGTCTTCTTACCCCTAAATCGAACATCAAATGAACTTCAGATAAAACATTTTACTTTTAACAAACTTTCCGGTTTTCGCCGAATTCCGGGCGATTTTCTTGACCTGCGGGAAAATGGTTTCACCGTCGTGTTCACCATGTCTTTCTACCCCAAAATCGAACAACTAATCAACTTCAAATAAAACTTACTTTTAAAAGACTTTCCGGTTTTGGCCGGATTCCGGGCTAGCTACTTGTCCGGAGACAAAATTTTATTTTCACCATCGTGTTCAGCATTCAGCTTCAAATAAAACTTTTACTTTTAACAAACTTTCCGGTTTTGGCCAGATTCCGAGCGAACTACTTGTCCGATGACAAAATGGTTTTCACCACCGTGTTCAGCATGTCTGCTTACCCAATAATCTACTATCACATCATCTGTTTAAAAGATTTGATTTGACCCTTAATTTAAACCCCCTCCCCCACCCCTAAATGTAGGGCTACAGAGCCCATCTACGAACTCGACCTTACTCTTGACCAAAAGAGTCCTGACACCAAGTTTCATCAAAATATCTCATTCCCTTCGAGATTTATAGCACGCACAGACGAACAGACGGGCGGACGGACGGACTTTTGCAATGTCATCCCTCCACGTACGTTTTGGGATCCCAACAAGGCCAAGAGGAAAAAACCCAGCATCAAAAGAGCGACTGCTCGTTCGTCACCTACCCTTTCGTCCCCGTCCACTTCACCCCCTACCCCCTCTCCCCACCTCTATGACTTCCTAAAAACCAAGAAAACGAATGAACCAACAATTCAGACGCAAAACAAGGCAGCAGAGGACAAAACAAGCATCAGCGTGCGACTGCTCATTCGTCGCCTACTTTTCGTACCCATCCACTCACCCCCCACGTCAACGACCTCCTAAGAACTTCTGGTATCTCGTTTTAGAGCCTTCACATCCCTTCGAATGCAGCAAAGTCTCTATCCCACTTCCAAATGTACGGTACCGGGATTCTGAAGGGCCCGCCCTCATATCCGAACGACCTCAAGGTAGTATGAAACTCCAGGCATTGATACAAGAAAAATGTCTGCATTCACCTTTATAACAAGACCAAAGGTTTCGATGGGATCCCAAAAATTCAATATCTGATCCAGACAACTGGGTCTTGTCTTAGCCAGATCCAGTCTTCGCCAGACTCCTTGAACATTTTTACAATTAAAATTC
Source organism: Branchinecta lynchi (assembly GCA_023053575.1). Lineage (NCBI taxonomy): Eukaryota > Metazoa > Arthropoda > Branchiopoda > Anostraca > Branchinectidae > Branchinecta > Branchinecta lynchi. Next base: position 14,779,166 of record JAKZAP010000018.1, read on the forward strand.
AGAAACAGATTAAGGCCAAATAGCTAATCACCTGAGAAAACCAAGTTCAGATTTGGATGCAGCATGTGTGTTTACCCCTATAAGTCATATCTGTTTTGACGAAAACTTCCTGCCACTTCTGCCAATTTCCCGGTTCCGGCCGAGCTCCAGAACTACTTGTCCGGCGAAAAAAGAAAGCTCAAAGACGAAATCAGGGTATCTTCTTTCCCCAGTAATGAACATCTAATCAACTTCAAACAGAAATTTAGCTTATAACAGATATTCCGATTCCAGCCGGATCCGGTCGAACTATATGTCCGGGTAAAATACGATTGTCACACAGGGACTCAGCATCTCTTCTTACCCCTAAATCGCTTATCTAATCAACTAGAAATAAAACTTTGACTTCCAACAGTTTTCCGGTTTTGGCCGGATTCCGGACGAACTACGTGTCCGGGTAGAAACTTGTTTTCACATAAGTGTTCAGCATGTCTTCTTGCCCTAAATCAAACATCTAATCAACTCCAAACAAAACTTTTAATTTTGACAAACTTTCCGGTTTGGGCCGGATTCCGGTCGAAATACTTCTCCGTCGAGAAAATAGTTTTCACCATCGTCTTCAGCATGTCTCCCTACCTCTAAATCGAAATTTAATCAACTTCAAATAAAACTTTTACTTTCAACAAACTTTCCGGTTTGGGCCGGATTCCGGGCGAAATAGTTGTCCATCGAGAAAATAGTTTTCACCATCGTCTTCAGCATGTCTTCCTACCCCTAAACCGAACATCTAATCAATTTCAAATAAAACTTTTACTTTCAACAAACTTTCCGGTTTGGGCCGGATTCCGGGCGAAATACTTGTCCGTCGAGAAAATAATTCACACCATCGTCTTCAGCATGTCTTCCTACCTCTAAATCGAACATCTAATCAACTTCAAATAAAACTTGTACTTTCGACAAACTTTCCGGTTTTGGCCGGATTCCGGGCGAACTACATGTCCGACGACAAAATGGTTTTCTCCATCGTGTTCAGCATGTCTTCTTACCCCATAATCGACTATCACATTAGCTGTTTCAAAATATTTTGTTTGTCCCTTAATTTGAATCCCCTCCCCCACCCCTAAATGTAGAGCTACAAAGCCCATCTACGAACTTGACTGGTCCGACGACCCAACGAACCCTCACACCAAGTTTCATCAAAATATCTCATTCCCTTCGAGAGTTATCGTGCTTACAGACGGACGGACGGACGGACGGACGGACGGACGGACAGACGGACAACTTTTGCGATGTCATAGGTATCCCTCCACTTACGTTTTGGGATCCCAAAAACAGAACAAATATATTTTAACCTGGAAAGGGGAAAACAATCACATGAACTACAGTGGGAAACTTCATGTATACCTCTCGGCCAAATCCGGGTTCAAATGTCTGGAAAAAAAAAAACAGATAAAATCTAAGTTAACATTATAATAGACCCCTTATTTATTGCTAATAGAACTTCAGGCTAATCAGGCTTCCATCTTTAAGAGTTCCATGCAAACGGTCCATCAGTTTTAAGTCTCTACGCTTGATAAAGTAGTTAATTTTATTATTTCCCGCCTAACTGGAATCAGAAAATCGAAGATTACCTCGACATTTCAAGCCACAATTGGCAACAAAGCTAGCCGCAAAATCTTGTTGGTCGCAAAAACACATTTGTGGGCCAAACAAACGTCCGCTGAAACACTGTTTTCGAGCCACAAACATTTTGTGTGATCACGAAAACGTAGACGCACTAGTACTGCCTTGAAATGTGTTTCTGACGGAATGAGCATCAAACTTCAGACATAGCCTCACAAAAATATTAACATTTAACATACTTACATGACATAACATTAGTATATTTTAACATACGTATATTTGCATTTATCTTTAGTGTCGATCGGACCCAGGTAGCACCTTTTCTATTTATCTTACTTTTTATAGCTCAGTATGAGCCCTCCTCTTCTCAGTGATATTTTTTTTATTTTATTTTACAATTTAACATCACCTTCTCTTTCTAACAAAACTTATGCTTTCTTAAAAAGCTATTTTCATATAAAAAAAATTTTAGCCGCTTTTAATTGATTCTAACTTTTTTCTTTTCCTGTCATAGCCGAATGCAGTTTTATTTAGGTCATGTAAGGTGACTGATGCTCCCGACGACTGTCGCAAACAAAAAGTTTTACAGTACTTTACCAGTGATCTGTGGCAAAACTAATGACAAGAATAAAAAGCTAGTCAGGAAACATGACCTTCTTGTCTGACAAGAACAGACAGTTGTCAAGCCTTGTCACCCCTTATTCAAGTTTACTACGGACTGGACCAGAGGCGTCACGAATGGGGGGGGGGGGGTCCCCCCCCATATTGTCGGCTATTTGGTAAACAAAAATTGGGAGGTGTCCCCCCCCCTCCCCCATGTTGTCGGCTAGTCGGTAAAAAAAAAATTACCGAGTGGGCGCGAAGCGCCACGATTTTCCGCAAAAACAGTTTTTTTTTTCCTCGGGAACGGTAAACTTTTCTTAAAAACAGTCGGGTTTTGGTAAAAAAAACAAGACCAAAGGTTTCGATGGGATCCCAAAAATCTAACATTTGATTCAAACAATTGGCTCATGTCTTCGCCATTTAGTCTTCGTCAGATTCCTTGAATATTTTTACTGTTAAAATAAAGTTCAAAATGGATTCAGCATGTCTCCTTGCCCCGACACCGAATCTCTAACCGATTTCAGAAACAACTTTGAGCTTCAATCAAATTTCCAGTTCAGCCGAATTCGTGATGAATCATTTGTCCAGCAAGAAAACTAAGTTCACATATGGATTCAGCGGACCTCCTTACCCCCTCAATGAATATCTTATTAGCTTATAAAACATACATGTTTTACTGTAAATTCCAAAATTTACTCTGCCTCTAAAGATAGGACTAAAGGAGCCATCTACAAACTTGACCTGTACCTTAGCAGTGAATCCTCATTGAACAACATCCTCGCTTGAACAACATATTTCCTCGTTTGAACATTATATATCAACCCCTTCAACCTTCGATTACACTAGATCTCTCCGACGTCACACAGATTAAAAAAATGAATGTCGGCATCCAAGTGCAGAGCTATACTAGTTTGAGAATAAAGGGGTAGGGACTGCTAAAGCCGAAAACTGGTCGACAAACTTTGTGTCCGGTTTTCGCCGGATTCCGCGTGAACTACTTGTCCGACAAGAAAATAACTTTCATATTCGGATTCAGGATGTCTCCTTAGCCTACTCCTCCATCAGCTATCTCAATAGCTTTTAAAAAACATTTTTTTTTTCTTAATTCGAAACCCCCACCCCTAAATGTAGGGCTACAGAGCCCCTACGAACTCGACCTTACTCTTGACCTAAAGAATCCTCACACCAAGTTTCATCAAAATATCTCATTCCCTTCGAGAGTACAGACGGACAGACGGACAACTTTTGCGACGTCATAGGTATCCCTCCATTTACGTTTGGGATCCCAAAAAGCTAGTCAGGAAACAGGACCTTCTTGTCTGACAAGAACAGACAATTGTCAAGCCTTGTCACCCCTTATTCAAGTTTACTACGGACTGGACCAGGGGCGTCACGAATGTGGGGGTGGGGAGGACGGGGGACGCCCCCCCCCTAATGTCGTCGGCCATTTGGTAAAAAATAACCCGAGTCGGCGAAACGCCGCGATTTTCCGCAAAAACAGTCTATTTTTTTCTCGGAAACGGTCAACTTTTCTTAAAAACAACCATGGGCATTTTGAGTTGTGGGCATTTTGAGTCATGGGCATTTTGAGTTGTCACAAATAAAATGGCATTTGCGAGAAAAGACCGGTAAATAAAACAGCATTTACAAGACAGGACTTTGACAAGACTCAAACTTTCTCAAATAAAACACGGCCAAATTTCCTTTCAACAAAATTTGTCAAATTTTATTTTGAACATCAAATTCAATGATCATTTCTTTAACCTGAGCTTTAATCTTCATGAGCTTAAACTTTTCATACCTGTTTTAACTGACCACAAGGTCAGAATGCTAAGATTTGGTCAGGATCTGGTTAGCAGGGGGGGGGGGTCACGACACGACTAGGCGGGAGAAGGAGGACGCCCCCCCCCCCCGAATGCTGTCGGACAGTCTGTAAAAAAATAGCCGATTTGGCGCGAAGCGACGCGATTTTTTCGGAAAAAAACGTCGATTTTTTTCCTTTTTTTATACGATGTTTTCTTAATAACTGTAGTTTTTCTTAAAATCAGCCGATTTCTCGTCAACACAGTCTTTTCTTCTCAGTAATAGTCGTTTTTATCTGCAAAAACAGTCGGTAAAAGTGACCAGCCAGTCGGTAAATACCTTGCCCCTACCCCCAAACATTTTGGCTAGTAACTCCTCTGCTGGTTAGGTAGGCTTCCCAGAAATGAAACAGAGTGAACCATAGTCACATTTTGTGTGCTTTCCAAGTGCTTTCTGCTCATTTCTCTTTTGGCAGTTTGTTGACCAGCCCCTTTTTCTTTTCGCCCAGGCCTGCAAAGAAAGAAGATTGGCAACTCCAAGGTGAGTTGACCAATCTGCTGAGGAGAACAGCACACCTACCAAATACGGACAAATTAGCAGAAAGGGCAGAGGATTAGGAAGAGAATGGAAAGATACCTGTTGTTAGCTCTTTTGTCAAAAAGATTGACTCAAGAAACAGATCATACAGTAGAGGTATGCTTATTTGAATGTTTGTTCACTCTAAGCCATTTTCATGAACTTGCTGTAACTAAGTTAACTACAGGAGCGGTATCCAACCTCGAACTTATACAACCTCAAACTTGCCTAGAAAAAGGTTGAAAGGAAATTTCAATTCAGTCCTAACAAGGTCCTAATTGCCAAGAAGGAAAACCTGGAGACCTAGGACCTGTTTTATACTAGACAGAAATGTCCTTGCAAGGTTTTCAGGCCAAGTTTGAGGTCATACAAATTCGAGATAGGATATCTGGGATATCCTGTACCAGTTAACCAAAGTAGGTAATTAAGGGCCTCTGAAGACACTTGAATAGGTATTTTGGTTCGGGTGGTTTCGAAAATCACCACAATCTTTTTGCCAAGATCAAAATGTTCACAGTTCAAAATGTCCACAATTCCGAATGTCCACAATTCAAAATGTCCACAATCAAAATACCCACAACTCAAAATGCCCATGATCGTCCAAAATGGCAGTGACTCAAAATATAGACAGTTCAAAATGGTAAAAGGGACTGATGCCTGATGTACAGTAGAGGTTTACTTATGTGAATGTTCTTCAATTTCATGAACTTGCTGTGACTAAAGTTAACTACAGGAGCGGTATCCAACCTCAAACTTACACAACCTCAAACTTGCCTAGAAAAAGGTTGAAAGGAAATTTCAATTCAGTCCTAACAAGGTCCTAACTATCAAGAAGGAAACCCTGAGAGACCTGGACCTGTTTTATGCTAGACAGAAATGTCCTTGCAAGGTTTTCAGGACAAGTTTGAGGTCATACAAATTTGAGGTAGGATATCTGGGATATCCTGTACCAGTTAACCAAAGTAGGTAATTAAGGGCCTCTGAAGACACTTGAATAGGTATTTTGGTTCGGGTGGTTTCCAAAATCACCACAATCTTTTTGCCAAGATCAAAATGCTCAAAGTTCAAAATGTCCACAATTCAGAATGTCTACAATCAATACCCACAACTCAAAATGCCCATGATCATCCAAAATGGCAGAGACTCAAAATACAGACAGTTCAAAATGGTAAAAGGGACTGATGCCTGATATACAGTAGAGGTTTACTTATGTGAATGTTCGTCAACATTGGGCTTTGCCATTCCTGTGCCATTCCCATGCACTTGCTATGTCTAAAGCTAACTACACATTAGCTAAAGTATGTAATTAAGGTAAATTAAGGGCAGCTGATAACACCTGAAATCCTGAATAGGTATTTTGGATCTTCATTCCACCCTTTTTTAGCCAAAAATGCACTGTTCACATTAAAGTAACTGTTCACAAAAACATACCTATACTATGTGGGACATTTTTCATTCGTAAACAATTCAAAACAATTGGAAACAATCATAAACATTTTTTTTTTGCGATTAGCAGTTGTTTACGATTGTAAACAGTTGTTTCCAAATGTTTGTGATTGTAAACAGTTGTTAGCCTAACGATCCTAATTTATGATTCGAAACAATCGGTTTCAATCATAAAAATACAATCATTAACAGTTGTTTACAATTGCAAATGACTGGAAACAATTGGAAAGAAATGTTTCCAGCCGTAAATAACCATTTCCAACTGTAAAAAAAGAGTGTTTGAGATTGTTTCCAATTGTTTAAGATTAGAAAAATGTCCCACCATACAATGACTTGAATTATTTCTATTACTGTGTCTGTAGGCTACTGGTCTGCACTGTAGCCTACTATAAAAAAAATGGGCATGAGCCTACCTTTGACAGAAATCAGTTCATGATCAACTTGTTTTACAAACACTATTATCCAGCCTCCGAGCTGCCTCGTGCCTCCAAGAACTCCAGAAATGTCACTTAACAGAATTACCTCTGATAGAATTCCGATCGGAAGTTCGGAGTTCCTGGCCCCTGGCACTGTCCGTTTTCTTCGTTCTTTCAAATGAAAGACGTGTTTTGAGCTAAACGACGAATTTCTCGCCGTTCCCCAAGGCAGTCCTCGGGGAATCGAAGGGGAAGGACGAGAATAGAGGGAGTCACTCCACGCGGACTCCGCGTACAGAAACAGCGAGAACAGGGTGAATGCTTCCAAAATGGATTTTGTTAGAAAATAAAATATGCAGTTCACGAAATTAGTCTGGATCCACTTCATTTTAGGTTTTGCTTATTCTGACTGTTTTTATTTAATTTTACATTTTACACAAACCCCCAGCATCCTAACTCTCATCCCCTAAAAAAAAAACGAAAATCACGGTTTTCTATTTCTTTATCCAAACTATTCAACTTAGAGCTTGGTCACACTGGGCTCATTTCCTGGCTTTTTGTATTGCAAAAATACAAAACAGAACAAGATCCAACTGATTCTGAATGTTTGTTGTCGTGTCTATTTACATTGTTTTGTTTAAGTGTTTTAATATGTATATTTTACTTTTGTATGTTATACTCCGCTGTTACGCAAAAAGCGGGTCATAAATAAATAAATAAAAAAATAAAAAAAATTCAGGAGATCAGTTATAGCAAAACAGCGTGTATAATTTTGTTACAGGAACCCTAATTGACCCCGAATTGCAGTCTGCACATTATCCCAAGCTGCCACAAAGCCCATCGAATCTCACGCCCCCTAGGGATTTTCAGTGGTTTGTCGAATAGGCGGCTTTTTGAGCCCAGTGTGACCAGAGGTGTATTCTTGCCGTTTCGTCTGTTTCCAGACTACCCTAACTCTGAATGGAGCGACCTTACATGTGGTGCACCGCAGGGTACGAAATTAGCAGCACTACTTCTCCTATGTGTGATAAATGACATCCTCTATGGAACTGATGAACGGTTTTAGTTCGTGGATGATGTATCGTTGCTTTTGAAATAGCTAGTGGAAGGTCTAACCCCTGTCCCACAGTTCGCCCCTACCCTTTTTTTCAAGTTGAGGAACAGTGCAAAACAAGCATGCTTGAAGTTAACCATCAAAAACCAAAAGTACTCTGATTCAACATGCTTAAACGCGATATCGTCATGCCTATATCGCCGTTCCCAATTGCAATAAGTGCTACTATTTTGGGAGTACTTTCAGCACCGACTGCTCTTTCAAGGATCACGTTAAAAGCGTTGTGCGAAAGGGACATTCTTCACTGCTGACCTTAGTGTCAATGTGCAGGCTTGGCTGTACAATTCCTGAACTTCGCCTCGCATACATCAACGTGCGCCCTCTTTTGGAACACTGCTGGCCGGTATAGTATAGGGACCCCAAGTACAAAACACGGTCTATCTATAGGATTTTTAATTTCTTGTCCCCGAAGCTGAGCCGAAAGTCGGCGGCGGAGGCCCGCCGGTAAAATTCCGACACCGTATCTTTTCGGGTGATATGTATCAGATTTTGTTTCAGTTAAGCTTTATCTTCCCTAGGCTCAAGGTTGTTGTTCGGTTTTTGCACATCAGGAAGTTCACTAACAGAAAATTCTTCGGTTGTGGCGGCAGTGCAAGAACGACAATTTCTACCAGAAACTGTATGTTGGCTTCAAACCGTGTAAACAAAGTGACAAATAGCGTTCGTGCTACCTGTCGGTTCGTCACTCTGCCAAGATTTGCTAGTTCAGACACTTCTAGACAAGCTAGAGGCGTATTCTCGCCGGTCCCCGAGGACTCCTTGGGGAATCGCGTGATTAGAGGGAGTCACTCCACGCGGACTCCGCGTACGAAAACAACGAGAACACGGGGTATGCTTCTAAAATGGATTTTGTTTGAAAAAAAAAATATGCAGTTGACGCTAAATTAGTCTGGATCCACTTTATTTTTGCACTGTAAAAAGTTTCTCCGAATACGGATTAAAGTTAACTGCAGTATTTGCTACTAGAATTATCTCTACTGAGATAAGATTAATCCAAATTAGAGATAAGATTATCTTTTTAGAAACAAGATTAATCCCAGTAGCAAATACTGCAAGATTTTTTTTACAGTGTGGTTTTGTTTATTTTGATTGTTACGGCACTTTCAGCCTCTGGCTCAAGTGCCATATATGGATCACAATTCCGTCTGGTGGTCTGTCGAGTTTTTTGTCACACTTTTTCGAGTTAGGGTAATTCCAGATGTGCTAGGACAATGAAACTTGGCAGGAATATCAGGGACCCGACCAAACTAACCTGGAAATAATCAGAGTCCCGATCCAACGAATGCGGAGGACTAGGGGGCGCTGGAAACTTGAAAATTTAGGGCATTTTGTCACAATTTTTCGAGTTAGGGTACTTCCAGATGAGCTTGGACAATGAAACTTGGCAGGCATATCAAGGACCCGACCAAACTAACCTGGAAATAATCAGTTTCAGTGTTTTTCTCACCTGATGCCTTTTGGACCCAACGTATATTAAACGATTTCGGGCCTCCACCCCCCCCCCTCCGAAGTCGGATATGATTCGTAACATTTATGTCGCATCTAGAGGAACCTCCAAGTTTCTCCCGGATAGAAGTACTTCCTGAAATCTTAAGGCACGCCCCTTCCAGCTCCCCGCACCAAGGTCGAATTCGGTCCGGACTTCAAAATCACGCATCTGAGACCCATAATCTTTTTTACCGTCCAGGTTTCATCACAATCCCTATATTCTTTTGCAACGAATGTTCTAAAACTGCTCGTATGTTTAAGATATGAAATTGTTTTATTCCAGAAACGTTCCAAAATTACCGGAGTCTCCCTCGCCCTCGTGGTCAGATGCGATTCGGCCTTATAAATGGAATATCGCGGTGAAAATACGGTGAAAATACGCCTCAGGCTCTTAGTGATGTAGCTGGGTATCAGTTTTTCTTTTGGGAAGACCTCGAAAACCAAAATTTCGGCAATTATCTTTTTGCAGAGCAACCATGGTATCAGATACCACTATAACTGCAAAAACGACTAATTGCAGGTCTAGTTACCATGGTAACAGATACAACAAAGCGTATTCTTGCCGTTCCCCGAGGACTCCTCGGGGAATCGGAGGGAACGGCGAGAATAGAGGGAGTCACTCCACGCGAAGTCCGCGTGCGGAAAACAACGAGAACATGGGGAATGCTTTCAAAATAGATTTTGTTCTAAAAAAAAAAATATACAGTTGACGAAATTAGTCTGGATCCATTTTATTTTTGGTCTTGTTTATTCTGATTGTTTTTAATTAATTTTACATTGCATTTACAATTGATCCCCTTTGAATCTGAAAGAGAGTCCTTTTTGATGATGGTGATGATAATCGGAGCATTCCCCGTCAGTTGGGACTCCCGAGAATACGCGGAGTGAGTCCCCGGGTCAAACAAAACGCGGGGACTCGGCGAGAATACGCCTATAAAGTATCTTAAAACGTAACTCATTAGCCGCATAGGTTTGCTGGCGGGAAAGTTTAAATGAAAGAAACGTGACTTGAGGTTTCTGTAAAGTGTGAAGCATTGTCTATCGTTCCCGGATCTGGAATTGATACCTTAAACTCTAAACGTACTAGAAAATGCTACCACACAGGAGCCAATAGTACTCGACCAGTCAAGTAACAAGGGTCATGGGAGCTTTGACCAGTCTAGGAATCTAGTCCTCCAGTCTGCTTCCAGTCTG